>WNGS01166403.1:40829-59460 GCA_020271785.1 Procambarus virginalis
TGTAGAATGATGTTGACCTTTATGATATTTGTTGCACACATGTAGGACAACAGTACAATTGTTGGGGTCATGTGATTCCATGCATTTTGTGCATCTGTGCAGTTCTCTGAGACGTTTGATTCTCACACTGCAACTTAAGTAATTATGACATTATAGGCGTTATGTTCTTCTTGAAAGAACAAACACTTCTTCATTATAGTATGAGTTTTAGGAGTTACACTCACTACAGGTTTTGAGGGATTACTGTATAAGTTCTCACATTACTCTCTGTTTCCACTTGGGAGATGGTTTAGCTAATTTTGGTTTACTACAATAGTTGTAATACATTGGGTTTTACAAAGAGAGTTAGTAGAATGTATTAAAATTACATTCCCATCCTGATTGGCTCGTCTTTCAAACAGAGCGCAACCCTTTTGTGATTTCTGTCACATTCAGAGAGGTTTTATTGTGAAAGGCACACAGTTTGTCCAGTGTTTCACCGGGCAATTTACGTCTTATAATTACTCGTGTCATCCATTCAGCACTCTGAAGGTTGAGTTTAAGGCTTAATGCCTTAAGTAGAGACTCCAGTTCTAACCTAAAGATTTGGAGTGAGTCAGTAGAATTATTTGTGGCTGGCAAATCCAGCAGTTTTTGAACTAAAATGGTGATAGCCCCTCTCGCTGTTATCATAATTGCTCTTAAGTAGTTGAACAGTGAGGTCGTAGCCATCACAGGTCAAGTTTAAGTTTGAGATTACCTTCAAGGCTTCATCTCATAGTTGACCTTACAGACAAGTGAACTTAGTAGTTTTGGGAATATTGGGTTTAGAATTTATTGCATCTTCAAACTTATTCCAAAAATTGTCTCAATTTTCATTCTCATTACTAGATAATGTGAGTAGACTAATCTGGGGTAATTTAACTTCAGGTTGTTGAAGATTTGCAGATACTGTGACTACTTCGTTCTTAGTAATCAGTTTATTAAAGGGTTGCAATTTGATCTGTACATCATCTTCGTACTGTTTATCCAGTATTTAAACAGTATCGTTTAAACTGTTTAATCAGTATTTAAACAGTATTGTTTACACAGTTTAAACAGTATTGTACTGTTTAATCAGTATTTATCAGTATTAATCAGTTAAACTGTTATTAATCAGTTAATCAGTTTAATCAGTTTATTAAAGGGGTTGCAATTTAACCTGTACATCATCTTCATACTGGGCTAAATCTCGCATGATGTCATCTAATTCTGTTTCTGTAATTTGTGTCTTACTAAGTTCAGACATATATAGATTTATGTGAACTTTAATTTGGAGACTAACTTGGAGATAACGTTCCAGTTCTAAATAGTCAATAGGTGACTGTTGAGACAGATCTTGGCATTTGTTTATCTGGTCAACTGACCTTTCAGACCTGTAAAGGTCTTTTTCATTCTTCCAGTCATATCCATCTTGGTGGTTAAAGGCTTCTTGAATTGAATGTAGTTATTGCTAATGTAACTTGGAAACTGACTCATGTAGCAGAGACCAACATCGGTAAAGTAGCCTAATACTGTATTCAATTTCTGGGATTAGGCTAGATTATCCTACCTCGACTGGAGGTTAGCATACCTACCTAACAATAAATAGCTAAGATTTGAGTGATACTTGAGTGCCACTACGGTTATACCTTGGGGCTAGCTCATCATTATCACCTTAGGTTAGTATAGTGACACCAAGTAGCATTCAAAGATGTACACAGTACATAATAAAGAATTATACAATTAAAGTAAGATAATTGATCCTACCCTATTCAGAGTCTGCACAACATTGAATATTAGTCAGTCAGTACTGTCTAACACAGTACTAGTTAGAATTAATCCGACCTAATAAGTAGGTAAATAGTTTAGGCTAGAGTTGTGCATACCTTAGTACAATTCCAGTCTAAAGTTCTACCCCTTTGGGTTGGCATAAACTACAAGAAACTATGTGCAAATACTGAATATATTAATACTGTGTTTTTTTTAATTTTTGTAGTTTTGATATATAGAATACACACTTATAAAAATACAGGTAAAAGAAATATAAATATGAACAGTTAATTTTGGCTTGTTAGCCACAACCTCCTGTGGTGGTTGATACTGTTAATTAATTTATCGACCACATGTGTCCTGGACTCTCCTGACAGGTGTTCTCTGTCTGGGGCCAAGTTCTCACGGTATGGTCTGGCAGAATATAGGTGCGTCTAGCCTTACTCTTTTTCTCAGCCGAAATTTAATATATTTAGCTATACGCTGATAGTTTTCAGAGTTCACTCCCCAACGATTATTACTCCTCAGTTGGTAAGGTTCCACTAATGTGAACACGACAGAGTTGCTAAATTCCTTAAAGGAATTGATGATATTTCTAAGATAGTTAATGATTTCAGCTGGATGCCGAGTTGGATGGATATCATTACCACCGAGATAACTAATGGTTAGATGGTGAGGCCATTCTAACGCAGATGTCAATGTAGAATTATTATAAAAATTATGAGCAGTTGCTCCTGGTGACCTGAAGATTCTTATCTCTGTGTGAGGTATAGGCCTAAGTGTTGTGAGTAATTAACTGTGTCCTACCAATATGACTTTGTACATTAGATTTCAGTTTAATAGATTAATAACTCAAAATAATGAGGTTAGGCCATATTATAGAGGTGACAGTTTGCTGACGGCTGTAAATAATGAATACTTATAGCCTAGTACCTGAAAATACTACTTAATTAATAGTATACTTTAATTAGGGACAGTAAATAATTAGTGAAGTATAATGGATTATAATGTAAATTTACACTAGTTCTTTAATAATTGTCTAGCTCTGTAGACTCTCTCTGTTCGAAGAACCAAAAAGGATGCTCTGAGAATCGGTATAGATTTTAGTATAAATTCTCGTTCATCAGGTCCGGCCCGAGGACAGACTTGACTTGTGAGAGTTTGGTCCACCAGGCTGTTATGCTCGCCTTCAGCATCCTGAGGCTATGCTCGCCCTCAGCATCTTGAGGCTATGCTCGCCCTCAGCATCATCAGGCTATGTTCGCCCTCAGCATTCTCAGGATATGCTTACCCTCAGCATCCTTATTCTATGCTCGCCCTCAGCATCCTCAATATATGCTTGCCCTCAGCATCCTGAGGCTATGCTTGCCCTCAGCATCCTAAGGCTATGCTTGCACTCAGCATCATCAGGCTATGCTCATCCTCGTCATCCTGTGGTTATGCTCGCCCTCAGCATCATCAGGCTATGATCGCCCTCAACATCCTGAGGCTATGCTCGCCTTCAGCATCCTGAGACTATGCTCGCCTTCTGCATCCTGAGACTATATTCGCCTTCAGCATCCTGAGACTATGCTCGCCTTCTGCATCCTGAGACTATGTTCGCCTTCAGCATCCTGAGACTATGCTCGCCTTCTGCATCTTGAGACTATGCTCGCCTTCAGCATCCTGAGACTATGCTCGCCTTCTGCATCCTGAGACTATGCTCGCCTTCAGCATCCTGAGACTATGCTCGCCTTCAGCATCCTGAGACTATGCTCGCCTTCTGCATCCTGAGACTATGCTCGCCTTCAGCATCCTGAGACTATGCTCGCCTTAAGCATCCTGAGACTATGCTCGCCCTAAGCATTCTGAGGTTATGCTCGCCCTCAGTATCCTCAGTATATGCTTGCCCTTATCATTCTCAGACTATGCTCGCCCTCATTATCCTGAGGTTATGATCACCCTCAGCATCCTGAGGCTATGCTCGCGCTCAGCATCCTGAGACTATGCTCGCCCTCAGCATCCTGGGGCTATGCTCGCCCTCAGCATCCTGAGGCTATGCTCGCGCTCAGCATCCTGAGACTATGCTCGCCCCCATTATCCTAAGGCTATGCTCGCCCTCATTATCCTAAGGCTATGCTCGCCCTCATTATCCTAAGGCTATGCTCGCCCTCATTATCCTAAGGCTATGCTCGCCCTCATTATCCTAAGGCTATGCTCGCCCTCATTATCCTAAGGCTATGCTCGCCCTCATTATCCTAAGGCTATGCTCGCCCTCATTATCCTAAGGCTATGCTCGCCCTCATTATCCTAAGGCTATGCTCGCCCTCATTATCCTAAGGCTATGCTCGCCCTCATTATCCTAAGGCTATGCTCGCCCTCATTATCCTAAGGCTATGGTCGCCCTCAGCATCCTGAGGCTATGCTCGCCCTCAGCATCCTGAGGCTATATGTGGGAAGCTTTTCCAACAATAGTTTTTTATTATAATAAAACTAACCGTACCCGGCTACATGTTTCTGTGGCTCAGCAACACACGTACTTTGTTGAGCCGCAGTAATCTTTCCCTTTCTCCCAGGCCTCCCCACCATTCACCCCGCCCCAGTCCCCTCGTCCTCCCCACCATTCTTCACTTCCCCGTCCCCTCGTCTTACCCACCATTCCACCCCCCTTCCTCGTACCTTTGTCCTCCCCACCATTCTCCATTCCCTGTCTCCTCATCCCCACCATCCCAGTACCCCCCCATCCCTTCGTCCTCCCCACCATTCCCCACTACCTCGTCTGATGCATTCCCAAATGATCTAATGTTCCCATCAGAAATTTGTGAACATCAAATGATCTGATGTTCCCATCACTGAAATATAAGAAAAACTATTAAAAAACGAAATGAAAACAATAAAAAAAATAAACTATGCATGAAATGAATGGTAGGGTGAACAATACAGCTTAATTCCAATGCAATGTCACAGAAAATAATAAAATCAAAATTAAAATAATCGAAATCTATGAAAATTCAATTGATCAATGAATTGGAAACATTGAAATGGAATCGTANCTTTGATCAGAAATGTCTGAACAAATACAGAGATTCAATATAAAGAATAGATCTTGGGGAGATGGAGGTCTTAAACAAAGGTGTTCACGTGAGCAATAATGTCACCACTGGAAGTGTTTAGGAGAGTAAGAAGCGAGGAGTTAACAGCGGGAACCTCAGAGGATTTACAAGGTGTTCAAAACAAATACACTCTACATGGCGTGGTCCAGATGGTATTGTAGCCTATATTGAAGAGACTAGTCTGTGTAGAAACCTTTAAATAATGTCGTTCGAACATTTTTCGAACAGTGTTTCGCTGACGATCTCTGTTCGAATTCCAGCATTGTAATTGTTTGGATTCGCACCCACAAGTAAAATACCAATAATCGGCAACAGAACCTAAACACCCAGCCTATATTATCTTACGCATAAATATAGACAATATGCTAAAATACAAAACTATAAATTTATATTTTATATGCACATTGCGTTAAAATTAATGAATACGTCTGTAGGGTTGATCGCCGGATGGACGAGGATTGCCTGAGGATGGGTTGTGTGCTAACCATTTTCAGTTTAGCTGTGTTTGGCGGCTGGATTAACAGCGTTAATGAGGACCTCATTGTTTATGAGGACGGTCTGGATTAAAAAGCTCTTTAGCGCCTTTCAAAATGTTTTCACCCACTTTCCATGTACTGAAAATACAAATAATTACCTACGGAACCAAAACACCTAACCTAACTTTGTGTTGGCCTAACTAAACACAAAATTATAATATATAATAATTTATATAAATAAATACTGTCTATGATTACTCAATACAGAAAAACCGGCGCATGTAACTTCGGTATTGGCCGCCGCTTGGACGAGTAGGGTATTATAGCCTATCATCAGGCTATGGTTGCTCTCAGCATCATCAGGCTATGCTCGCCCTCAGCATCATCAGGCTATGCTCGCCCTCAGCATCATCAGGCTATGCTCGCCCTCAGCATCATCAGGCTATGCTCGCCCTCAGCATCATCAGGCTATGCTCGCCCTCAGCATCATCAGGCTATGCTCGCCTCAGCATCATCAGGCTATGCTCGCCCTCAGCATCATCAGGCTATGCTCGCCCTCAGCATCATCAGGCTATGCTCGCCCTCAGCATCATCAGGCTATGCTCGCCCTCAGCATCATCAGGCTATGCTCGCCCTCAGCATCATCAGGCTATGCTCGCCCTCAGCATCATCAGGCTATGCTCGCCCTCAGCATCATCAGGCTATGCTCGCTCTCAGCATCATCAGGCTATGCTCGCCCTCAGCATCATCAGGCTATGCTCGCCCTCAGCATCATCAGGCTATGCTCGCCCTCAGCATCATCAGGCTATGCTCGCCCTCAGCATCATCAGGCCATGCTCGCCCTCAGCATCATCAGGCTATGCTCGCAGCATCATCAGGCTATGGTTGCTCTCAGCATCATCAGGCTACACTCGCCCTCAGCATTAACAGGGTATGCTCACCCTCAGCATCATCACGCTATGCTCGCCCTCAGAATCATCAGCCTATGCTAGCCCTCAGCATCATCAGGCTATGCTCGCCGTCAGCATCATTAGGCTGTGCTTGCCCTCAGCATCAACAGGCAATGCTGGCTTTCAGCATCATCAGGCTATGTTCGCTCTCAGCATCATCGGGCTATGCTCGCTCTCAGCATAATCAGGCTCTGCTCGCTCTCAGCATCATCAGGCTATGATCGCCTCAACATTATCAGGCTATGCACACCCTCAGCATCATCAGGCTATTCTCGCCCACAGCATCTTCAGGCTATGCTCGCCCACAGCATCTTCAGGATATGCTGACCGTCAGCATCCTCAGGCAAGATTTAACCTCAGCCTCCTCAGGCTATGCTCGCCCCTCAGCATCCTTAGGATATGCTCATCCTAGACATCCTGGGGCTATGCTCGCCCTCAGCATCCTGGGCCTATGCTCACCCTCAGCATCATCAGGCTATGATCGCCCTCAGCATCATCAGGCTATGCTCGCCCTCAGCATCAACAGGCTATGCTCGCCCTCAGCATCACCAGGCTATGCTCGCCTTCATCATCATCAGGCTATGCTCGCCCTCAGCATCCTTTGGCTATGCTCGCCCTCAGCACCATCAGGCTAAACTCGCCTACAGCTTCAACAGGCTATGCTCGCCCTCAGCATCCTTTGGCTATGCTCGCCCTCAGCATCCTTTGGCTATGCTCGCCCTCAGCATCCTCAGGCTATGCTCGCCATCAGCATCCTGGGGCTAAGCTCGCCCTCAGCATACTGGGGCTATGCTCGCTCTCAGCATCCTGAGGCCATGCTCGTCCTCACCATACTGAGGATATGCTTGCCCTCAGCATCCTCAGTCTAAGCTTGCCGTCAGCATCCTCAGGCAAGATTCAACCTTAGCCTCCTCAGGTTTTGCTCGCCCTCAGCATCCTTAAGCTATGCTCACCCACAGCATGCTGAGGCTATGCTCGTCCTAGGCACCCTGGGGCTATGCTCGCCCTCAGCAACCTGTGGCTATGCTCGCCCTCAGCATCCTCAGGTAATGCTCGCCAACAGCATCCTGAGCCTATGCTCGGCCTCAGCACCTTGAGGCTATGCTCGTCCTCAGCATCCTCAGACTATGCTCGCTCTCAGGATTCATAGACTATGCTCGCCCTCAGCATCCTCAGGCTATGCTTGGCCTCAGCATCCTTTCGCCATGCTCGCCCACAGCATCCTGAGGCTATGGTCGCCCTCAGCATCCTGAGGCTATGTTCGCACTCAGCATCCTCAGGCTGTGGTGGTCCTCAGCATCCTCAGGCTATGCTCGCCCACCGCATCCTCAGACTATGCTCGCCCTCAGCATCCTCAGGCAATGCTCGCACACAGCATCGTTGGGCACCTTTCATCCCCCACCCCTCCGCCACTCGTCCCATCCCAAATCCTTATCCTGACCCCTTCCAAGTGCTATATAATCGTATTCCAAGTGCTATATAATCGTAATGGCTTTGCGCTTTCCCTTGACAGTTCCCTCGCACACAGCATCCTTAGACTATGCTCGCCCTTAGCATCCTAGGGCTATACTTGCATTCAGCATCTTGAGACTCTCCTAACCCTCAGTATCCTGAGGCTTTGCCAGCCCTCAGCATACTGAGGCTCTGCTCGCCCTCAGCATCCTGGGGCTATGCTCGCCCTCAGCATCCTGAGGCTATGCTCGCCCACAGCATCCTGAGGCTATGCTCGCCCACAGCATCCTGAGGCAATGCTCGCCCTCAGCATCCTGAGGCTATGCTCGCCCACAGCATCCTGAGGCTATGCTCGCCCACAGCATCCTGAGGCAATGCTCGCCCTCAGCATCCTGAGGCCATGCTCGCCCACAGCATCCTGAGGCTATGCTCGCCCTCAGCATCCTGAGGCATTGCTCGCCCACAGAATCCTGAGGCAATGCTCGCCCTCAGCATTCTGAGGCTATGCTCGCCCTCATCATCCTGAGGCAATGCTCGCCCTCAGCATCCTGAGGCTATGCTCGCACACAGCATCCTGAGGCTATGCTCGCCCTCATCATCCTGAGGCAATGCTCGCCCTCAGCATCCTGAGGCAATGCTCGCCCACAGCATCCTGAGGCAATGCTCGCCCTCATCATCCTAAGGCTATGCTCGCCCTCATCATCCTGAGGCTATGCTCGCCCTCATCATCCTGAGGCAATGCTCGCCCTCAGCATCCTGAGGCTATGCTCGCCCTCATCATCCTGAGGCAATGCTCGCCCTCAGCATCCTGAGGCTATGCTCGCCCTCATCATCCTGAGGCAATGCTCGCCCTCAGCATCCTGAGGCAATGCTCGCCCACAGCATCCTGAGGCTATGCTCGCCCTCATCATCTTGAGGCAATGCTCGCCCTCAGCATCCTGAAGCTATGCTCGCCCTCAACACCTTCAGGCAACGTTCGCTCTCAAAATCCTCAGGCTATGCTCACCCACAGCACCCTGGAGCTAAGCTCGCCTTCAGCATCCTTTGGCTATGCTCGCCCACAGCATCCTGAGGCTATGCTCGCCCTCAGCATCGTCAGTCTATGTTAGCCGTCAGTATCCTGAGGCTGGTTGATACCTGGTTGATGGGGTTCTGGGAGTTCTTCTACTCCCCAAGCCCGGCCCGAGGCCAGGCTCGACTTGTGAGAGTTTGGTTCACCAGGCTGTTCCTTGGAGCGGCCCGCAGGCCCACATACCCACCACAGCCCGGTTGGTCCGGCACTCCTTGAAGGAAACAATCTAGTTTCCTCTTGAAAATGTCCACGGTTGTTCCGGCAATATTTGTTATGCTCGCTGGGAGCGTGTTGAACGTGGGGTTATATTCGCTCTTTGCACCCTGGCGCGATGCTCGCCATCAGCATCTTGAGACTTTGCTCGCCCTCTGCATCCTCAGGCAATGTTCGCCCTCAGCATCTTCAGGCCATGCTTGCCATCAGCATCCTGGAGCTAAACTTGCCCTCGACATCCTAAGGCAATGCTCGCCCTCGTCAATCTATGTTCGCCCTCAGCATCATCAGGCTATGCTCGCCATCTATCCTGAGGCTGGGCTCACCATCAGCATCCTGAGGCTATGCTCGCCATCAGCATCCTGAGGCTATGCTCACCCTCAGCATCCTGAGTCTTTGCTTGCCATCAGCATCCTGAGAAATAGCTCGCCTTCAGCATCCATTTGGCTATGTCCGCCCTCAGCATCCTGGGGTTAAGCTTGCATTCAGCATCTTGAGGCTTTGCTCGCCCTTAGCATCTTGAGGCTATGCTTGCCCTCAGCATCTTCAGGCAACGTTCGCCTGCAGCATCCTGCGGCTATGCTCTCCCTCAGTATCTTCAGGCAATGCTCACCCTCAGCATCTTCAGGCTATGCTCGCCATCAGCATCCTAGAGCTAAACTTGCCCACGGCATCCTAAGGCAATGCTCGCCCTCACCATCTTGAGGCAATGCTCAACCTCAGCATTCCGAGGCTATGCTCGCCCTCAGCATCCAGAGGCTATGCTTGTCTCAGTATCCTCAGGCTATGCCTACCTTGCCTACCCTCAGCCTCTTCAGGCTATGCTCGCCTTCATCATCCTGAGGCAATGCTCTCCGTCAGCATCCTTAGGCTATGCTAACCCTCAGCATCTTCCAGCTATGCTCACCCTCAGCATTCTCCGGCTATGCTTCCCCTCAGCATTCTGGGGCTATGCTCGCCCTCATCATCCTGAGGCAATGCTCGCCCTCAGCATCCTGAGGCTATGCTCGCCCTCAGCATCCTGAGGCAATGCTCGCCCTCAGCATCCTGAGGCAATGCTCGCCCACAGCATCCTGAGGCTATGCTCGCCCTCATCATCCTGAGGCAATGCTCGCCCTCAGCATCCTGAGGCTATGCTCGCCCTCAGCATCCTGAGGCAATGCTCGCCCTCATCATCCTGAGGCAATGCTCGCCCTCATCATCCTGAGGCTATGCTCGCCCTCATCATCCTGAGGCTATGATCGCCCTCAGCATCCTGAGGCTATGCTCGCCCTCATCATCCTGAGGCAATGCTCGCCCTCATCATCCTGAGGCTATGCTCGCCCTCATCATCCTGAGACAATGCTCGCCCTCAGCATCCTGAGGCTATGCTCGCCCTCATCATCCTGAGGCAATGCTCGCCCTCAGCATCCTGAGGCAATGCTCGCCCACAGCATCCTGAGGCTATGCTCGCCCTCATCATCCTGAGGCAATGCTCGCCCTCATCATCCTGAGGCAATGCTCGCCCTCATCATCCTGAGGCAATGCTCGCCCTCAGCATCCTGAGGCTATGCTCGCCCTCAACACCTTCAGGCAACGTTCGCTCTCAAAATCCTCAGGCTATGCTCACCCACAGCACCCTGGAGCTAAGCTCGCCTTCAGCATCCTTTGGCTATGCTCGCCCACAGCATCCTGAGGCTATGCTCGCCCTCAGCATCGTCAGTCTATGTTAGCCGTCAGTATCCTGAGGCTGGTTGATACCTGGTTGATGGGGTTCTGGGAGTTCTTCTACTCCCCAAGCCCGGCCCGAGGCCAGGCTCGACTTGTGAGAGTTTGGTTCACCAGGCTGTTCCTTGGAGCGGCCCGCAGGCCTACATACCCACCACAGCCCGGTTGGTCCGGCACTCCTTGAAGGAAACAATCTAGTTTCCTCTTGAAAATGTCCACGGTTGTTCCGGCAATATTTGTTATGCTCGCTGGGAGCGTGTTGAACGTGGGGTTATATTCGCTCTTTGCACCCTGGCGCGATGCTCGCCGTCAGCATCTTGAGACTTTGCTCGCCCTCTGCATCCTCAGGCAATGTTCGCCCTCAGCATCTTCAGGCCATGCTCGCCATCAGCATCCTGGAGCTAAACTTGCCCTCGACATCCTAAGGCAATGCTCGCCCTCGTCAATCTATGTTCGCCCTCAGCATCAGCAGGCTATGCTCGCCATCTATCCTGAGGCTGGGCTCACCATCAGCATCCTGAGGCTATGCTCGCCATCAGCATCCTGAGGCTATGCTCACCCTCAGCATCCTGAGTCTTTGCTTGCCATCAGCATCCTGAGAAATAGCTCGCCTTCAGCATCCATTTGGCTATGTCCGCCCTCAGCATCCTGGGGTTAAGCTTGCATTCAGCATCTTGAGGCTTTGCTCGCCCTTAGCATCTTGAGGCTATGCTTGCCCTCAGCATCTTCAGGCAACGTTCGCCTGCAGCATCCTGCGGCTATGCTCTCCCTCAGTATCTTCAGGCAATGCTCACCCTCAGCATCTTCAGGCTATGCTCGCCATCAGCATCCTAGAGCTAAACTTGCCCACGGCATCCTAAGGCAATGCTCGCCCTCACCATCTTGAGGCAATGCTCAACCTCAGCATTCCGAGGCTATGCTCGCCCTCAGCATCCAGAGGCTATGCTTGTCTCAGTATCCTCAGGCTATGCCTACCTTGCCTACCCTCAGCCTCTTCAGGCTATGCTCGCCTTCATCATCCTGAGGCAATGCTCTCCGTCAGCATCCTTAGGCTATGCTAACCCTCAGCATCTTCCAGCTATGCTCACCCTCAGCATTCTCCGGCTATGCTTCCCCTCAGCATTCTGGGGCTATGCTCGCCCTCATCATCCTGAGGCAATGCTCGCCCTCAGCATCCTGAGGCTATGCTCGCCCTCAGCATCCTGAGGCAATGCTCGCCCTCAGCATCCTGAGGCAATGCTCGCCCACAGCATCCTGAGGCTATGCTCGCCCTCATCATCCTGAGGCAATGCTCGCCCTCAGCATCCTGAGGCTATGCTCGCCCTCAGCATCCTGAGGCAATGCTCGCCCTCATCATCCTGAGGCAATGCTCGCCCTCATCATCCTGAGGCTATGCTCGCCCTCATCATCCTGAGGCTATGATCGCCCTCAGCATCCTGAGGCTATGCTCGCCCTCATCATCCTGAGGCAATGCTCGCCCCTCATCATCCTGAGGCTATGCTCGCCCTCATCATCCTGAGACAATGCTCGCCCTCAGCATCCTGAGGCTATGCTCGCCCTCATCATCCTGAGGCAATGCTCGCCCTCAGCATCCTGAGGCAATGCTCGCCCACAGCATCCTGAGGCTATGCTCGCCCTCATCATCCTGAGGCAATGCTCGCCCTCATCATCCTGAGGCAATGCTCGCCCTCATCATCCTGAGGCAATGCTCGCCCTCAGCATCCTGAGGCTATGCTCGCCCTCAACACCTTCAGGCAACGTTCGCTCTCAAAATCCTCAGGCTATGCTCACCCACAGCACCCTGGAGCTAAGCTCGCCTTCAGCATCCTTTGGCTATGCTCGCCCACAGCATCCTGAGGCTATGCTCGCCCTCAGCATCGTCAGTCTATGTTAGCCGTCAGTATCCTGAGGCTGGTTGATACCTGGTTGATGGGGTTCTGGGAGTTCTTCTACTCCCCAAGCCCGGCCCGAGGCCAGGCTCGACTTGTGAGAGTTTGGTTCACCAGGCTGTTCCTTGGAGCGGCCCGCAGGCCTACATACCCACCACAGCCCGGTTGGTCCGGCACTCCTTGAAGGAAACAATCTAGTTTCCTCTTGAAAATGTCCACGGTTGTTCCGGCAATATTTGTTATGCTCGCTGGGAGCGTGTTGAACGTGGGGTTATATTCGCTCTTTGCACCCTGGCGCGATGCTCGCCGTCAGCATCTTGAGACTTTGCTCGCCCTCTGCATCCTCAGGCAATGTTCGCCCTCAGCATCTTCAGGCCATGCTCGCCATCAGCATCCTGGAGCTAAACTTGCCCTCGACATCCTAAGGCAATGCTCGCCCTCGTCAATCTATGTTCGCCCTCAGCATCAGCAGGCTATGCTCGCCATCTATCCTGAGGCTGGGCTCACCATCAGCATCCTGAGGCTATGCTCGCCATCAGCATCCTGAGGCTATGCTCACCCTCAGCATCCTGAGTCTTTGCTTGCCATCAGCATCCTGAGAAATAGCTCGCCTTCAGCATCCATTTGGCTATGTCCGCCCTCAGCATCCTGGGGTTAAGCTTGCATTCAGCATCTTGAGGCTTTGCTCGCCCTTAGCATCTTGAGGCTATGCTTGCCCTCAGCATCTTCAGGCAACGTTCGCCTGCAGCATCCTGCGGCTATGCTCTCCCTCAGTATCTTCAGGCAATGCTCACCCTCAGCATCTTCAGGCTATGCTCGCCATCAGCATCCTAGAGCTAAACTTGCCCACGGCATCCTAAGGCAATGCTCGCCCTCACCATCTTGAGGCAATGCTCAACCTCAGCATTCCGAGGCTATGCTCGCCCTCAGCATCCAGAGGCTATGCTTGTCTCAGTATCCTCAGGCTATGCCTACCCTCAGCCTCTTCAGGCTATGCTCGCCTTCATCATCCTGAGGCAATGCTCTCCGTCAGCATCCTTAGGCTATGCTAACCCTCAGCATCTTCCAGCTATGCTCACCCTCAGCATTCTCCGGCTATGCTTCCCCTCAGCATTCTGGGGCTATGCTCGCCCTCAGCATCCTGAGGCCATGCTCGCCCTCAGCATCCTGAGGCCATGCTCGCCCTCAGCATCCTGAGGTTATGCTCGCCCTCAGCATCCTGAGGCTATGCTCGCTCTTAGCATCCTGAGGCTATGCTCCCCCTCAGCATCCTGAGGCTAGGCTCACCCTCAGCATCCTGAGGTTATGCTCGCCCTCAGCATCCTGAGGTTATGCTCGCCCTCAGCATCCTCAGACTACGCTCACCATCAGCATCCTGAGTGTGGGGAAATCTGGCTCCAGAATAATGATAATAAATCTACTAAAAAATTTGAAGGACCATTCTTAAGAAAAGAAATAAAGTAGATAACCTGTGCCTATGGGTCTCTTTTATAAAGTGTAACTGAAATGTATTAATGTATAATAAATGAACTGTAGTTTACTGTAAATTATAGATCCGTCTCCCAACACATATTTTTTGGGGGTTAACTTGTATTGGGTAGTTAATGCCCTTCAGATAATAAAATATTGAGATGTCAATGTACAACAATTCATGAATCACATATATAAATAATATGCAAATATGATGTTAATTAACTAATAATAAATCAATGAATACTACTAAATACTATCTACAAAGAAGGTGTAAACAGCTTAGCTGTTGGTAGGAATAGTAGCATGGGTCTCGTAAACTGGTCGCCGTAAACTTGTCTCAGTAGGCTACCCTGGGAACACTTGATCGTAGTGGCGGCTTATCGTCCTTCTTTCCAGTGATATCTGGGCTGAAAGGCGAGCACCATGTAAACACTAACTAGTCAGTTATTTTTTCATACATATTTTCGGAATTTAGTGTGGGGAGATAAAGGGAATGAAACTTGTGGGGTTTGTTTTAAGGGGCACGCATCCTAACGACAAACTGTCCTATCTAGTATATTAAATGTGGCCACAAAAAATACAGAAAAGGACAAACAGGTTTGCCGGACACGGTGTCTGTGAGGTAATGAAGCTGTTGCGTCTTGTTGGCATCCTTAGAGGCACGGATGGCTCGATTTTAAGACGATGATATGACAAGCTTTCAACGCTCTCCTTGATCATGGCGTCACCTTGCCAAGTCTCCTCCCTCTCCCTTGAGGCTCGCGCATGCCCAGTCGTGTTGGAACGTGCTAAATATTTTCTATACTTTGTCCAACTTCCCAAGATAATGGAGATAAGGTTTATCAGAAATTATAGAGATTTAATTTGTCTTACTCGACAACATATAAATTCTCGTTTCTTAATAATTAAAATGAAACGATGTTCAATAGAAAAGAGCTCTGGGTAGAAATTCAGTTATATATGAATGTGCTGGAGCAACAGTTCGTAACAGTATGAATTATTACCAGCAAATAAACTATATTTCTTAATCAAATATAAATATATTATCAGCTTTAATTCACTGAATAATTCGTGACAATAAAATTTTTGACTGATGATTCTCATTAAAGAATGTGAAAATAAGGAGAATTTAATACAATTCTCGTGAATGTAAATATTTTCCCCTCTAGTCGTTTGGGCTGATGTAATATCCGATTAGAATTTCTGGGAAATGAGACGTTATTATGCCTTAATTAATTTAACTCAATATTACTAAGCTATCTGTTAGTAGAGTTAGTAAATTATAATACATAGTACAAGAATAGTTTCTTAAGGTACTGAATGTTAGTAATAAAGTGTTGGAAATTTCCAACATAACTCCGGGGGGAGAAGCTACGGGTCGGAGTTCATGGTTAAGTATTGACGTACCTGTTACTTTTCCCTGAAGTCATATTCATTTAGTTAATAAGTTAGTACGTTAGTATGTACATAACGGATGTCCCGCATCTGTGTAACAGATGTGACACTAAGTCTTTATGGAAACATATATCAGAATCTAGGTATTAAACATTAGGTCCTCTAAACTTAAGAAATCTCTAAATCTACAGCAAAATTCAATAATTAGTGTTTCAATGACTTGTACTGGTTAAGGTACTTAGTCATTGAATCATTCCTGCAGACTCAAGAAATCTTCTTAACATCAGAAGATAATCATCTGCAACTTACGCAGAATCAAAGTATTGTTTAAGTTTCAGTTTGCATTGTTGAGCAGCCATTCTAGATGGACGTGTGCTCAGGTTGACAGGATTACTGTCATCTGAAACTTGGGGTGAATCTACCTCTGAAGAACATTCATGTTCTGCTAATTTCAGAGGAACTAATTTTTCTAGAGTTTTTAGGGTGGTCGTTCCTGGACACTGAACCCTAACTATTCTTAATAAGCCTGACGATCAGGACGGACAGCCACAATTTTACCTATAGGCCAATCTGACTTTGGGCCATCACTATCAACTAATATAAAATCACCTGGGTTTAAATGAACTTTGTTATTTAGGCTTGCAGCTCCATATTGATACTCAGAGCAGTTAGATACTCACGCATCCACACTTCATTCCACTTGCCTATTTCTTTAGAAAGATGTTTGTAACTTTCCTCATTTTCAAGAGATATCAGAGGGCTAAGAAGACTACCATGTATCAGATGAGAGGGACTCAGTTGTTCTCTCTGGGAGAAGTCATCTGAAAGATAGGTTAATGGTCGATTGTTGACTCGTGCTTCTATCTCCGTGACAATGGTTTGAAGCTCAGACAAGCAAATTTTCTGTCGATGCAGAGCTTTCCTTAAGCATCTTTTCACAGTGCCTACCATGCATTCGTTACATCTTCTCTGGCACGGTGCTCGAGGAGGAATAAATTTCCAGTGGCATTGTCTTTGCTTTAAGACTGCACGCACCTCTGGATGATTCCATATTTCTCTTAAGCAAGCTTCTCCTGCCACAAAGTTAGATCCATTATCAGAGATCATTAGTTTTGGACAAGAACGACGTGCTGCAAATCTACTAAAAGCTAGTAGGAAGACTTCTGCACTCGTGTCAGAAGTTACTCCTAAATGTACACCTCGTGTGGTAGCACACGTGAAAATGCATATATAGGCATTTACTGGAATCTTATTTGGAGTGCCTGTTAAGATAAGAGCTTCTGTATAATCTACACCAGTGATCTCAAAGGGACGAAGGTGGACAACTCGTTCTTTGGGAAGTGGTGAAGGTCCTGGGTAAGGACACACTCGAGCATCATACCTTCTGCAGATCACACAAGATTTAATGATAGATTTGACAGTTTGACGACCCTGGGAAAGCTAAAACTTCTGTCGTAAATCAGTGAGGGTGTCTAACACTCCCTCCATGTAATGTGCCATGTTCATGGCAATGTAATACTACAAGTTTGGTTATGATGTGTTGACGGGGAAGAAGCATAGGATTCGTTGCTTCTAAATCCATTTCTGCATGTAACAGACGTCCTCCACATCTTAAGATGTTGTGGTTATCAGAATCAAACCAAATGCCTAGAGACCTGGTTAATTTGTCTGGAAGACGTTCATATCCTCTCCCATTTGGGCTTGTTTGATCCAGTATTTAAGGGGACTAGGGAATTGATATTTAATTCCTATCTTACTAAAGAAATCAAATACAACTTGAATAACCCCAAGCAATTTACCTAGACCAGAATTATGGTTAGGATCAATAGCTAAAGATCGAAGGTGTTCTGGATCGACAGTGGGGACAGTGATATTGGTCACTATGACTTGAGGCTTCTGTTTGGGCCACTGACCACTGACCAGCCATTGGGGTCCTATAAACCACATCTCGGTTTTAACTAGTTGTCTCAACGTTAAACCTCTTGATATGTAGTCAGCTGGTTTGTCCTTGTGGGGGAGCCGGTCGGCCGAGCGGACAGCACGCTGGACTTGTGATCCTGTGGTCTTGGGTTTGATCCCAGGCGCTGGCGAGAAACATTGGGCAGAGTTTCTTTCACCCTATGCCCCTGTTACCTAGCAGTAAAATAGGTACCTGGGGTGTTAGTCAGCTGTCACGGGCTGCTTCCTGGGGTTGGAGGTCTGGTCGAGGACCGGGCCGTGGGGACACTAAAACGCCCCGAAATCATCTCAAGATAACCTCAAGATAACCTTGGTGGGGACATGTCTCAATTTATAGTCTGCTGACAGTTCTTCTATTTCCCTAACTCTATTACTGACTAAGGGAGTTTTGTTGTTATTGTTCTTTACCCATTGCAAGATTGCCTCGTTGTCTGACCACATTACTACCTCACCAAAGTGAATATTACTGAGTGACTAGGTCAGGCAATGAGCCAGTCTTACACCTACTAACAAAGCTGTTAACTCCATTTGGGGTAGTGACCTTTTGCTAATTGGGGACACTCTAGCTGTAGAAGTAAGTAAAATAGATTGCTTAGTGTTTACTAAGTAGGCTACTGCACCATATGCTTTGCCTGAGGCATTGCAAAACACGTGCTAATTAGTGGGTATTAGTAGTCCTAAAGTATTACAAGGAAATTTCAGAATACTAAGTTTATTTAAATCCGTTGTAAGTTGCTGCCATTTGTCTTGCAGTTCATTACGTAACGGATCATCCCAACCCATATTAGTTTGCCAGCACTCCTGCAAGTGGAGTTTACCCTTAATTATAGTAGAGCTAAGTAAGCTTAAAGGGTCAAATGGATTACTGAAATACAATAGTAATTTTCTCATGGTTAAGGGAGAATTATTAGTTCCCACAGACTTAATATTTAGTTAGTCAGTGGAACTATTCCATTCCATGCCGAGAACTTTCAAATTATAAGGTACCTTGTACCCTGGAAACTAACTTTCAATTATTTTATTCAGTTGTTAATCATTGAAGGCCCAGGCCCACAACTGTAAAGGCATATTAGCTCCCATTAACTCGCAGTTAGCCTCATGATAAATTGTAATTAATTTGGTTTTATCATTGGTAGTTCCCTGGAAGTTATCAACATATAGGTTGTCACTAATTTCAGTCTTG
>WNGS01166406.1:4349-14911 GCA_020271785.1 Procambarus virginalis
ACCTCGCTCAGATATTCTTGTGGGGGCCGCGGGACCGAGGCGTTTTTTGGCGTGGGCGGTGAGAAAATCGCGCCAAGTAGCCATCTTGGACCTGCAATGGCGGCCCGAGGCTACGCTCAGGGGAGCCATCCCGCGACAATTTTAAGATTTGCGGGCGTCTTATGAGTTCTTGCTCCTTGTTGCTGCTGCTACTGCTGCATCTGATGCTGCTGCTGCAGTTGCTGGTTCTGCAGTGTGTTGCTTCCTCTCCAACCCACCCCACCGCTCTCATTATCATGCAGGGTCCTCGCATCTAAACTCAAACGGTTCTTCAGGATGGAAACAGTGTCCCAGCAGCTCACAAATGGGCTGGTGTACCATTTGAGATTTTTTCCGGCAGCCTGAAATACTCGCCGCGTTCTCCGTTAAGGCTTTTCCTGATTATTTACAGTTTTGAGTTATAAAACATTGGATTAGAGAACGGTTCTTTTGAGCCAGAATGTGTGTGCTATGTTGGGTGGGGGGGGGGGGAGGATAGCGAGTGTGCTGCTTGAAGTGATATCCAGGGCGTTTGTTTGTATGATAGCGAGGGTGAGGCCTCGGGTGATAGCAAGTGTGCTGCTTGAAGTGATATCCAGGGCGTTGTTTTGTATGATAGCGAGGGTGAGGCCTCGGGTGATAGCGAGTGTGCTGCTTCAAGTGATATCCGGGGCGTTGTTTTGTATGATAGCGAGGGTGAGGCCTCGGGTGATAGCGATGCTATCGATGCTCAATATGAATACACCTCTGGAGACGCTATACACCTTTCCATGTATGACAAAACCGTGTATGTATCCCGAACAATGAATACATATGTATGTATTTTTGTTTTGGGGGGGATGGGGTTGGGGGCCAGGCCACGTACACTGGGAAATGTACACATAGGAACGTCAGTTAAAGTTTACATACATATATACACACACATACATATACATACATACATTTCGCGATTTCACAAAGAGTTGAGTGAATGCAATTACTTCGGAAGCGTTGCCAGGTATATATTTTTTTTCCAGAGTTTAAACATTGTTGATTTTGACTCTTTTTCAAAAGCAAATTAGAAGTTTTGAGTTTGCTGAATTTTTGTGGGCCTTTGGCTTTTTTTTTTTTTTTGGTTAGGGTTTTTATCTGGTGGTGATTATATTTGTTGGTTAATTGTAATGTTATCTAGTGGGATGTGTTTGATTAGTCTGTTTGTCTGTCTGTCTGTCTGTCTGTCTGTCTGTCTGTCTGTCTGTCTGTCTGTCTGTCTGTCTGTCCGTCCGTCCATCCGTCCGCCCGTCCGTCCGTCCGTCTGTCTGTCCGTCCGTCCGTCCGTCGTCCGTCTGTCTGTCTGTCTCATCAGCAGTAGGTCATGGGTGACCCCACGAGTGACCCCAGGGGGGGGGAGGGGATCGAACGAGACTGTGAACATCTTAAAATCTTGAAGCCGCGAAGCCTTGCAGTTCAGGTGGAATATTTACCTGTTAAGTTTTTTAAGGTTTTCTCCAAAGGAATTTTGCCATCAAGGAAATGATACGTCGAAAAAAAATTATAATGAAAATTCTGAGGTTGGCGGAGTTTAAAATTCGGGAGTTATTTTTTTTTTGGGGGGGGGGGGAGGGAGGGAGGGGGTAGAATATTGCAAAAGCAGAATAGTCTAGTACCAAGTAATAGTGGTACTTGGAGCGCACACACGCATGTACACACACACACATGTACACACACACACACGCATGTACACACACACACACGCATGTACACACACACGCATGTACACACACACACACGCATTTACACACACACACACACATGTACACACACACGCATGTACACACACACACACACCACACACACACACACGCAGTACACACACACGCATGTACACACACACACACCACACACACACACGACATGTACACACACACACACACACACACATTAGGAAGGCATTGCATTAGGAAGACGGCGAATGTGGTCCCAGTATACAAAAAGGGCGACAGACAAGAGGCACTGAACTACAGGCCAGTGTCCTTACTTGTATACCATGCAAGGTGATGGAGAAGATTGTGAGAAAAAACTAGGTAACACATCTGGAGAGAAGAGACTTCGTGACAAACCCATCAACATGGGTTCAGGGAGCGTAAATCTTGCCTTACAGGCTTGATAGAATTCTACGATCAGGTGACAAGAATTAAGCAAGAAAGAGAAGGATGGGCGGACTGCATTTTCTTGGACTGTCGGAAAGCCTTTGACACAGTACCGTATAAGAGGCTGTACATAAGCTGGAGAACCAGGGCAGGTGTAGCTGGTAAGGTGCTTAGTGGATAAGGGAGTACCTAAGCAATAGGAAGCAGAGAGTTACAGTGAGGGGGTGAGACCTCCGATTGGCGTGAAGTCACCAGTGGTGGCGTGAAGTCACCAGTGGCTCTGTACTCGGTCCTATCTTGTTTCTGATATATGTAAATGATCTCCCGGAGGGTATCGATTCATTTCTCTCCATGTTTCCGGACGATGCCAAAATTATGAGAAGGATTAAGACAGAGGAGGACTGTTTGAGGCTTCAAGAAGACCTAGACAAGCTGAAGGAATGGTCGAACAACTCGTTGTTAGAGTTTAACCCAACAAATGTAATGTAATGAAGATAGGTGTAGGGAGCAGGAGGCCAGATACAAGGTATCATCTGGGAGAGGAATTTTCAGGAATCAGAGAAAGAAAAAGACTTGGGGGTTGATATCACGCCAGACCTGTCTCCTGCAGCACATATCAAGAGGATAACATCAGCGGCATATGCCAGGTTGGCCAACATACGTACGGCATTCAGAAACTTGTGTAAAGAATCATTCAGAACTTGTATACCACATATGTCAGGCCAATCCTGGAGTATGCAGCCTCAGCATGGAGTCCATATCTAGTCAAGGATAAGACTAAACTGGAAACACAGTCAAATGGTTTGCCACCAGACTAGTACCCGAGCTGAGATGTATGAGCTACGAGGAGAGACTACGGGAATTAAACCTCACTTCGCTGGAAGACAGAAGAGTTAGAGGGGACATGATCACCACATTTAAGATTCTGAAGGGAATTGATAGGGTAGATAAAGACAGGCTATTAACACAAGGGGCACACGCACTAGGGGACACAGGTGGAAACTGAGTGCCCAAATGAGCCACAGAGATATTAGAAAGAACTTTTTTAGTGTCAGAGTGGTTGGTGACAATGGAATGCATTAGGCAGTGATGTGGTGGAGGCTGACTCCATACACAGCTTCAAGTGTAGATATGATAGAGCCAAGTAGGCTCAGGAAACTGTACACCCTGTTGATTGACAGTTGAGAGGCGGGACCAAAGAGTCAAAGCTCAACCCCCGCAAGCACAATTAGGTGAGTACAATTAGGTGAGTACACACACACACACACACACACACACACACACACACACACACAACACACACACACACACACACACACACACACACACACACACACACACACAACACGAGCAAATGCAAGTTATGGAAATGGGACTAGGAGATAGGAGACCAAAGGGACAGTACACAATGAAGGGGAACAGCCTACCTGTGACGACGCGCGAGAGAGACCTGGGTGTGGACGTAACACCTAATCTATCTCCTGAGGCACATATAAATAGGATAACGACAGCAGCGTACTCTACACTGGCAAAAGTTAGAACATCATTCATAAACCTAAGTAAGGAGGCATTTAGGGCTCTTTACACTGCCTACGTGAGGCCAGTCTTAGAGTATGCCGCCTCATCATGGAGTCCCCATCTAAAGAAGCACATAATGAAACTGGAAAAGGTTCAGAGGTTTGCAACGAGACTCGTCCCTGAGCTACGAGGGATGGGTATGAGGAGCGCCTGGGGAACTATGCCTTACGACACTAGAAAGAAGAGGGAGAGGGGGGACATGATAGGAACGTATAAAATACTCAGAGGGATTGACAGAGTGGACATAGACGAAATGTTCACACGGAATAGTAACAGAACGAGGGGACATGGATGGAAGTTAGAAACTCAGATGAGTCACAGAGATGTTAGGAAGTTTTCTTTTAGCGTGAGAGTAGTGGGAAAATGGAATGCACTTAAGGAACAGGTTGTGGAAGCCAATACTATTCATAATTTTAAAACCAGGTATGATAGGGAAATGGGACAGGAGTCATTGCTGTAAACAACTGATGCTCGAAAGGCGGGATCCAAGAGTCAATGCTCGATCCTGCAGACACATATAGGTGAGTACATATAGGTGAGTACACACACACACACACACACACACACACACACACACACACACCCACACACACCACACACACACACACACACACAAATAGTAGTTAGTAACAGTTGATTGACAGTTGAGAGGCAGGCCGAAAGAGCAGAGCTCAACCTCCCGCAAGCACAACTAGGTGAGTACACACACACACACACATCTTGGGGTCTGGTAGCTGAGTGGACAGCGCGCAGGACTCGTAATTCTGTAACCAGGTTCGATTCCCAGACCAGGCATAAACAAATGGGCACAGTATCCTTCACCCTGATGCTCCTGTTACCTAGCAGTAAATAGGTACCTGGGTGTTAGTCAGCTGTCACGTGCTGCTTCCTGGGGTGGGGGCCTGGTCGAGGACCGGGCCGCGGGGACACTAAAGCCCCGAAATCATCTCAAGATAACCTCAAGATAACCTCAAGATAACCTCAAGGTAACCACATGATAACATCAAGATAACCCCAGATAACCCCAAGATAACCACAAGATAACCACAAGATAACCACAAGATAACCACAAGATAACCTCGAGATAACCTCGAGATAACCTCGAGATAACCTCAAGTTAACCACAGATAACCACAAGATAACCACAGGATAACCACAAGATAACCCCAAGATAACCACAAGATAACCCCAAGATAACCACAAGATAACCACAAGATAACCACAAGATAAGCCTAAGATAATCACAAGATAACCAGACCCCGGAGCAAGGCAGGACAGTGTGGTTTGGGACCAGTGACTGGGCGAGATATCACTTCTTGTCAACCCCAAGATAACGAGACACAGAAAACGGGAGTCAGAGAGACCAAAATGTTCACCACAGAAATGGGAAGATCGGTTGGATTTCCCATTTTCTTTCGCGATATTAAGTTGAAAATATATATTTGAAGGGTGTTGATTGGGTCCCCCAATCCCCCCACTTCCTCTATCCCCCAATCCTCTCCCCTATCGCCCAGTCCTCTCCCCCAATCCCCAATCCTCTCCCAGAATTCCCAATCCTCTCCCCCAATCCTCTTCCAGAACCCCCAATCCCCAATCCTCTCCCAGAACCCCCCATCCCCAATCCTCTCCCAGAACCCCCAATCCTCTCCCCCAATCCCCAATCCTCTCCCCCAATCTCCTCCTCTCAAGTCCACCGCCCTGTCTGCCGCGGCTGCTAAATTACAGTGCCGGCAAGCGGCCGCCTGCGGCTCCCGCCAGTATAGCCGCAGCCCGAGCCTCTCCCACCACGTCCTGCCCTCCCACGTCCCTCCCCTCCCACGTCCTCCCCTCCCACGTCCTCCCCTCCACGTCCTCCCCTCCCACCTCCTGCCCTCCCACGTTCCCAGAAGGGGGGGGTGGACGCTCCGGCAGCCATTCTAGGCCTCACACAAGTCTTCCTGTCCCCAGAAAGGTCCAGACCTTACACTAGTAAATATGTAATATTCGTACACAAAACAGTCCGATCATTCCGTAAGAAATGCAACTGTTTTAGCCTGATCATCAACGGGCACACCCGACAACCCCCCTAACCTAACGAGGCTCTTACACTGGACACCACCGATAGTGAGGTGATTTGCCTTCACTGTTAACTTGTATCGGGACGGATTGGACGACTCCGTCACTATCTGCGACGGTTTACATCTCGGGACACATTGGAGGCTCCTGCAACGTTCGAACACGTGCGTACACGTGCGAACACGTGCGAACACGTACGAACACGTGCGAACACGTGCGAACACGTGCGAACACGTTCGAACACGTCCTCAACCCAACTCTACATTTCTACATTAATTCTGTTTTTTCACAATATTTTTTATATTTGTTTATAAATAAATATTTTTACAATATTTTTAACATGTCTTAATTTTATTTTTTATATATTTTTACGTTTTTTATAAAAATATACATTTTTATATTTTTTATCCGCTCAAGGATCCACTGAAAATATATATATATAATATATATATATATATATATATATATATATAGATATATATATATATATATATATATATATATAGAGGGTACCACCTCTGGTGCCAATGTGGGGACCCATAGCCTCGGAGAAGAAAATAAAAAGTATTCAGAGGAGACCTTGTGGTTTCTCACTGAACACTAATATTTTGTATGTACACATATATATTTGCTTTATTTGAACTGTGTTACAAAAAAGGAGTTACATATAGGTTACAAAGATGGTTATCATAGGTTGTCGAGTTCCTCCAGCTCCTCAGATGGCGGGCAGGAACCCTGGATGCAGTGCGCATTTCCCCTCTGTATCGCCACGCTGAGGCGCTGGAAAAGAAAGCTGGTATATATATATATATATATATATATATATATATATATATATATATATATATCACTAAGAACACTTTAACCCAGCCAGGATTCGAACCCATGCCGTCTTGGTGCGGTGGCCACGGTACTGTGTACGTTTAGGGGTGATCCTGGACGGCATGGTTTCGAATCCTGGCCGGGTCAAAGAGTTCTTAGTGATATATATATATATATATATATATATATATATATATATATATATATATATATATATATATATTGTGTGTGTGTGTGTGTGTGTGTGGAGAGGAGAGACACACATTCACTTCGTGTCGCAGTGGGCTACACACCACTCAACCCCGTAGGAGACTGAACTCACACACAAGCAGTTAACAACCCCCCCCCCCCAATTAATAGGCATAAGGACAATCTTATTTAGATAGTGGGGAGAAGAGGAGGAGAAAGATAAGGAAGAAGAACCAGGAAGAGAAGAAGCAGAAGACACAAAGAGAGCCAAAACCAGGCGATTAATAACAGATCGTCAACCATCTTGACTTGAGAAATTCCTGCGTCTTGATTTGTCAATGGCCAGGGGAGAATAACAGTGCTGGTGACCAATGGCGTGACCGGAGCCACATGCAACGTGTACGTCCTGTTCGCTGATTGGTCGAGGCGCCTCAAGTAAATTGCCATTTGGAGTGACTATATATATTTTTTTTTATATATGTATTTTCTCGGGGGTTCGAAGCTGCTGATTGAAGCGGGAATAATTACTGTACTGGACCTCTTGCTTGTGCTTTATTGTGACGCAGCGTGACGCAGGGGGTGACGCAGGGTGACGTGGGGGTGACGCAGGGTGACGTGGGGGTGACGCAGGGTGACGTGGGGGTGACGCAGGGTGACGTGGGGGTGACGCAGGGTGACGTGGGTGGTGACGGGGGTGACGCAGGGTGACGTGGGGGTGACGCAGGGTGACGTGGGGGTGACGCAGGGTGACGTGGGGTGACGCTGGGGGACGGGGGGTGACGGGGGTAACGCAGGGTGACGCAGGGTGACGGGGGTAACGCAGGGTGACGCAGGGTGACGTGGGGTTGACGCAGGGTAACGTGGGGGTGACGCAGGGTAACGGGGTGGTGACGCTGGGGGACGGGGGGTGACGCAGGGTGACTGGGGGTGACGCAGGGTGACGCAGGGTGACGGGGGTGACGCAGGGTGACTGGGGGTGACGCAGGGTGACTGGGGGTGACGCAGGGTGACGCACGGTGACGGGGAAGGTGACGGGGGGTGACGGGGGGTGACGCAGGGTGACGCAGGGTGACGGGGGGGGGTGACGCAGAGTGACGGGAGGTGACGGGGGGTGACGGGGGGGGGTGACGCAGGGTGACGCAGGGTGACGCAGGGTGACGCAGAGTGACGCAGGGTGACGGGGGGTGACGCAGGGTGACGGGGGGTGACGCAGTACAGGCTGCCATAAAAAATGTCATTTTATAAAGAGCATAAAAAGCAAATTATCAGGAACAAGAATATATAAACAGTCTGCTGGCCTGACCAGTCTGTATAGCATGTTGCTGATCCATCAGACTGTGATGAACACCTGCAACTGTCCACTGGCTTCCAGCAACAGTCGCGTTGATCAATAGACCACCGGGAGAGCCTATAGCTTTCCCGGTGATATTAAACAACATTAACTGTTTAATATTTGTTTGCAATTATTAAGCCAGGGGGTCAGATTCACGAAGCAGTTACGCAAGCACTTAAGAACCTGGGGCCAGATTCACGAAGCAGTTATGCAAGCACTTACGAACCTGGGGTCAGATTCACGAAGCAGTTACGTGAGCACTTACGAAGCTGGGGTCAGATTCACGAAGCAGTTACGCAAGTACTTACGAACCTGGGGCTAGATTCACGAAGCAGTTACGCAAGCACTTACGAACCTGGGGGTTAGATTCACGAAGCAGTTACGCAAGCACTTACGAACCTGGGGTCAGATTCACGAAGCAGTTACGCAAGCACTTACGAACCTGGGGGTTAGATTCACGAAGCAGTTACGCAAGCACTTACGAACCTGGGGTCAGATTCACGAAGCAGTTACGCAAGCACTTACGAACCTGGGGTCAGATTCACGAAGCAGTTACACAAGCACTTACGAACCTGGGGCCAGATTCACGAAGCAGTTACGCAGGCACTTACGAACCTGGGGCCAGATTCACGAAGCAGTTGCGCAAGCACTTACGAAGCTGGGTCAGATTCACGAAGCAGTTACGTGAGCACTTAGGAACCTAGGGTCAGATTCACGAAGCAGTTACGTGAGCACTTAGGAACCTAGGGTCAGATTCACGAAGCAGTTACGTGAGCACTTAGGAACCTAGGGTCAGATTCACGAAGCAGTTACGAAAGCACTTACGAACCTGGAGCCAGATTCACGAAGCAGTTACGTGAACACTTACGAACCTAGGGTTAGATTCACGAAGCAGTTACGTGAGCACTTACGAACCTGGGGCCCAGATTCACGAAGCAGTTACACAAGCACTTACGAACCTGGGGCCAGATTCACGAAGCAGTTACGCAAGCACTTACGAACCTGGGGCCAGATTTACGAAGCAGTTACGCAAGCACTTACGAACCTGGGGCCAGATTCACGAAGCAGTTACGCAAGTACTTACGAACCTGGGGCCAGATTCACGAAGCAGTTACGCAGGCACTTACGAACCTGGGGCCAGATTCACGAAGCAGTTACGCAAGCACTTACGAACCTGGGGCTAGATTCACGAAGCAGTTACGCAAGCACGTACGAACCTGGGGCCAGATTTACGAAGCAGTTACGCAAGCACTTACGAACCTGGGGCCAGATTCACGAAGCAGTTACGCAAGTACTTACGAACCTGGTGCCAGATTCATGAAGCAGTTACGCAGGCACTTACGAACCTGGGGCCAGATTCACGAAGCAGTTACGCAAGCACTTACGAACCTGGGGCCAGATTCACGAAGCAGTTACGCAAGTACTTACGAACCTGGGGCCAGATTCACGAAGCAGTTACGCAGGCACTTACGAACCTGGGGCCAGATTCACGAAGCAGTTACGCAAGCACTTACGAACCTGGTGCCAGATTCATGAAGCAGTTACGCAGGCACTTACGAAACTGGGGCCAGATTCACGAAGCAGTTACGCAAGCACTTACGAACCTGGGGCTAGATTCACGAAGCAGTTACGCAAGTACTTACGAACCTGGGCCAGATTCACGAAGCAGTTACGCAGCACTTACGAACCTGGGGCCAGATTCACGAAGCAGTTACGCAAGCACTTACGAACCTGGGGCTAGATTCACGAAGCAGTTACGCAAGCACTTACGAACCTGGGGCCAGATTCACGAAGCAGTTACGCAAGCACTTACGAACCTGGGCTAGATTCACGAAGCAGTTACGCAATCACTTACGAACCTGGGCCAGATTTACGAAGCAGTTACGCAAGCACTTACGAACCTGGGGCCAGATTCACGAAGCAGTTACGCAAGCACTTACGAACCTGTCCATCTTTTCTCAATCTTTGGCGGCTTTGTTTTACAATTATTAAACAGTTAATGAGCTCCGAAGCACCAGGAGGCTGTTTATAACAATAACAACAGTTGATTGGCAAGTTTTCATGCTTGTAACTGTTTAATAAATGTAACCAAAGCCGTCAAAGGTTGAGGAAAGATGGACACGTTCGTAAGTGCTTGCGTAACTGCTTCGTGAATCTGCCTCCAGGTTCGTAAGTGCTTGCGTAACTGCTTCCTGAATCTGGCCCCAGGATCGTAAGTGCTTGCGTAACTGCTTCGTGAACCTGACCCCAGGTTCGTAAGTACTTGCGTAACTGCTTCGTGAATCCAGATCAAAATTGCTAATCTCTCTACCAATCATATTGACCAGAGAGGCGGGATTCGAACTGGTGTGAAGAGCATTGATGTCGAGGCCTCGTCTGTGATGCCGCCGGAGGGTCATCAATAATGTTTTGGCTGAGCGGAGCGCAATTTCTACACG
>WNGS01166406.1:57856-82814 GCA_020271785.1 Procambarus virginalis
CAGTCAAACACAGGTGTGGGGCCAGTCAAACACAGGTGTGGGGCCAGTCAAACACAAGTGTGGGGCCAGTCAAACACAGGTGTGGACCAGTCAAACACAGGTGTGGGGCCAGTCAAACACAGGTGTGGACCAGTCAAACACAGGTGTGGGCCAGTCAAACACAGGTGTGGGACCAGTCAAAACAGGTGTGGGGCAGTCAACACAGGTGTGGGGCCAGTCAAACACAGGTGTGGGACCAGTCAAACACAGGTGTGCCAGTCAAACACAGGTGTGGGGCCAGTCAAACACAGGTGTGGGGCCAGTCAAACACAGGTGTGGGGCCAGTCAAACACAGGTGTGGGGCCAGTCAAACACAGGTGGGGGGCAGACAACACAGGTGTGGGGCCAGACAAACAGGTGTGGGGCCAGTCAAACCAGGTGTGAGGCCAGTCAAACACAGTGTGGGACCAGACAACCCAGTGTGGGACCAGTCAAACACAGGTGTATGGCCAGTCAAACACATGTGTGGTGTTTGCAAATCATAGTTCAGAAGTACAAGGGTGCTGATATCACGTGCTATCACTGGTGTACTTAGATAACAAGTGTGCTAAGATGACAGGTGTACTAAGGCAACAGGTGTACTAAGATAACAGGTGTCTCAAGATTACAGAATTTCTTAAATTAAAGTAGCATTATAAACACAGGGATTCTGACAATAACATAAGAGACTGATATCTCGTGACTCTTTCCTTTGTGCTATCATCTCAGATTAGGGTAAGTTAGGGCTAGTGCTGGTGTTCCTAAGGTAAACTGTAGGGTAGGAGCTCCTACCCTACATGAGCTCATCTTAAGCCTGACCCTAGAAGCTGATATATTTAGTGAATTTGTCATTATTCATTAGAACTGAATGTTATTCAGTATTCAGTTACATGTTAGTTATTGGATGAATCTGAAGAACCCGTAATCATCTCAAGATAACCTCAAGATAGCATAGACTTGAGCTGATGACTGATCACTTATTAGTCTTACTTATTAGCTGTTACTTACTACTGAGATTACTTACTAACTGAGATGACCAGTGCTGGAAACTATGCGAGTAGTGGATATACGAGTGAATATACTCCCTTCAGGGGTGGATATAACCCCTTTCAAGGTGGATATACCCGTCCAGGGGGCACCTGTCGTGCCCAGTACGATAAGAAAGGTCGTCTTGGAGCCGTTCAGTGACTAATACCACTGTGGGGAGAGAGAGATTTAACAACAGATCAACAACAGGACAATCTTTCCTAAAGCCGCATTGTCAACTTCATATTAACCCAATGATGGTCAAACGTGGTTTTTCTCCTCTAATCTTTCTCTCTCTCTCTCCTCCTCCTCTCTTTATTTTTTTCTTTCATTTCTCTTTCTCCGGCTCCTCCTTTTTTGCTGTCTATCTTCCTCTCTTTTGTCGCCGTCTTCTCTAGATTCCGCTATCCGGCAGGTGGTTGCTATCCGGCAGGTGGTCACTATCCGGCAGGTGGTCGCTATCCGACAGGTGGGCGCTATCCGGCAGGTGGTTGCTATCCGGCAGGTGGTCACTATCCGGCAGGTGGTCACTATCCGGCAGGTGGTCGCTATCCGACAGGTGGGCGCTATCCGGCAGGTGGTCGCTATCCGGCAGGTGGCCGCTATCCGGCAGGTGGTCGCTATCCGGCAGGTGGCCGCTAGTGAGGACAATGGTCGCTTCCTGTTCGTTATTATCAAACAATTCTCAATGACTTCATTAACTAATAATTACGCAAACATCAATTGATTCTTTTTACAGTTGGGTCAACCGAACAATGAGCCGTCAATTAATACAATGTAATGACCTCTGGTAAACAGGTATTGTCTCCTAACACCTGTGTGATGCTCTGGTAGTCAGCGGGTGTTTGTTCTTTATAATGGCCAAAAACACGTGTGGCAATTAAGTCAGGTGTGGATACGAGTCTATACTTTAATCTTGTTTATACATCACTTTGGTTCTCAAATTTATGTGTTCCTGGGACTCGTGTGGTTCTGGAAATGTGTTGTTTGGGTTTTGGCATTCTTAGAGAGGGTATTTGGCACCCCCCTAGAGAGGGTCTTTGGCACCCCCTAGAGAGGGTCTTTGGCACCCCTAAAGAGTAGGTCTTTGGCACCCCCTAGAGAGGGTCTTTGGCACCCCCTAGAGAGGGTCTTTGGCACCCCTAAAGAGTAGGTCTTTGGCACCCCCTAGAGAGGGTCTTTGGCACCTCCTAGAGAGGGTCTTTGGCACCCCCTAGAGAGTCGGTCTTTGGCACCCCTAAAGAGTAGGTCTTTGGCACCCCCTAGAGAGGGTCTTTGGCACTCCCTAGAGGGTTGGTCTATGGCACCTCTAGAGAGAGGGTCTTTGGCACCCCTTGAGAGGGTCTTTGGCACCCCCTAGAGAGGGTCTTTGGTACCCCGTAGAGAGGGTCTCCCGTAAACCTGCCGCCCAGTTGGGTGGGTGTGGAGCACAGGACTGTAAAGCTGCCGCCCAGTTGGGTGGGTGTGGAGCACATGACTGTAAAGCTGCCGCCCAGTTGGGTGGATGCGGAGCACATGACTGTAAAGCTGCCGCCCAGTTGGGTGGGTGTGGAGCACATGACTGTAAAGCTGCCGCCCAGTTGGGTTGGTGTGGAGCACATGACTGTAAAGCTGCCGCCCAGTTGGGTGGGTGTGGAGCACATGACTGTAAAGCTGCCGCCCAGTTGGGTGGGTGTGGAGCACATGACTGTAAAGCTGCCGCCCAGTTGGGTGGGTGTGGAGCACATGACTGTAAAGCTGCCGCCCAGTTGGGTGGGTGTGGAGCACATGACTGTAAAGCTGCCGCCCAGTTGGGTGGGTGTGGAGCACATGACTGTAAAGCTGCCGCCCAGTTGGGTGGGTGTGGAGCACATGACTGTAAAGCTGCCGCCCAGTTGGGTGGGGTGTGGAGCACATGACGGTAAAGCTGCCGCCAGTTGGGTGGGTGTGGAGCACATGACGGTAAAGCTGCCGCCCAGTTGGGTGGGTGTGGAGCACATGACTGTAAAGCTGCCGCCCAGTTGGGTGGGTGTGGAGCACATGACTGTAAAGCTGCCGCCAGTTCTTTTTCCAAGGTTGGAGAACAGATGTATGGGGCTAGCCTCACCAAACTTTGCAGTGAGCAGGTAATGATCTGGGGTGTGGGATAGACATAGGCTGGTCAGGGTGGGCCTTCGTTACGTGGTTTAAGAAATACTAGAGTCAACAGAAACCTTCACCCCCCTCCCCTCCCCTCCCCCCCCACACACCTGCCTCTATACTATTTACATAGTGTCGAGTATGGAACATTTGGTGGGCTTTCCTTAGAGTTTTTGGTGCTCTCTAATAACACATTTTCCGAGAGAAGGGGAAAGAGGGGAGTGGGAGAGAAGAAGGGGGATGATGAGGGGAGAGGCGAAGGGTGTGAGGGGTGGGCATAGGGAGATAGGGGGGGGGGGTAATGAGAGAGGAAGAAGGTGAAAGGGTGGAAAGAATGGTAGAAACAAAGATAACATTAAATATTACTGTAAAGACTCCCGAAGAAATTTGTCCAGTGAATTTGACAAAACAAAATACCAAATTATGTATTATTAAACAAAAATGTTTCCAAAAGTTCACTTGCAATGTCTCACATTCCAAGTGAACTCCTTGTACCGGTTACAAGAGGCATGAACATGCAAGACACACTATGGAAATTACATACTACGTCGGGTCCACAAGTCCTTGCCTCCCGCACTCTTGCCCAGCCAAAAGCGAATATCAATTATACATTCAAGTCTGTCACAGGTTCTCACAGCAGTCAACCACAGCTGACACCATAGAGCCCAGCTATTATTGTCTTCTGACGAGTGGATGTTGGGGGGGGGAGGGGGGGAAATAGGTAGGAAAGTGGGGAGAAGGTGAGGTAAGGGTAAAGGATCGAATATGCAGCAAGAGAGGGACTAGGAAGGAGAAGCAGGTACATTAAAAAAAAAAAGAGAAACTGATGGAGAGAATTAAAGAGGAATTAAGAAAATATAAAATACTGCAATCGAGCCTATGATACACATTAAATTGTAAAAAAAAAAGCTGTAACCTTAAACAGTGCATGACACAGTATAATAATCCAGCATTAGAAACTTAACAAAAACCACGATAATGAGTAATTGAAAAGTTAATAACTACTTAATGCGTGGCCTTGCAAGCAAGGGGCAGAACCTACTTTGGCACAGAGGACAAGGACCGCTGAGACAACGAATGGCATCATATCCTCTCACATAAACAAACATGCAGCCTTCCCAGCATGTTCGTCTAGCTGCTATAAAGCGCGCAGACCTGCCCGTAAGGTTCCCGCGGAAAAGCCTAACGCCATAACCTGCCTTTTTCTCCTCCTCCCACAAATCTTTTGTACCTTTTCTAGACGACAGGCGACGGGGGGCAGCAAGGCGGAGAGGATGTCGTTCTTGTCGTCTTGGCTTGTTTTATACTTGGGTGTTCGTTGTTTCACTATATATTGCTTCCTTCTTTTTTATTTGCAGGTAACAATGTTTTTATACATGAGAATTACACACACACTCTAAACATCTATTTTGATCGTGTTCATTTCGATTTGCAGTATTTAAGTATTTTACTTAATATTTTTGAACATAATTCATAATTTCCCTATGTAATGACTGTAGATAATCATTACATAGGGAAAGAAGAAGCTAATGAAATATAAAACTCGAAAAAATAATATGATGAGGTGATACAGTCTCCTGATTCAGCATGCCGCTGTCACACTGTCCATAAACCCACCAGCCAAACGGGGTGCAGTCTACGTGGCTGTAATATTCTTGATGGCACTCTCTCCTGAAGGCACTCTCTAGAGAAGGCACTCTCTAGTGAAGGCACTCTCTAGTGAAGTACTCTCTAGTGAAGGCTCTCTAGTGAAGGCACTCTCTAGTGAAGGCACTCTCTAGTGAAGGCACTCTCTAGTGAAGGTACTCTCTAGTGAAGGCACTCTCTAGTGAAGGCACTCTCTAGTGAAGGCACTCTCTAGTGAAGGCACTCTCTAGTGAAGGCACTCTCTAGTGAAGGCACTCTCTCCTGAAGGCACTCTCTAGTGAAGGCACTCTCTCCTGAAGGCACTCTCTCCTGAAGGCACTCTCTAGTGAAGGCACTCTCTCCTGAAGGCACTCTCTAGTGAAGGCACTCTCTAGTGAAGGCACTCTCTAGTGAAGGCACTCTCTAGTGAAGGCACTCTCTAGTGAAGGCACTCTCTAGTGAAGGCACTCTCTAGTGAAGGCACTCTCTCCTGAAGGCACTCTCTAGTGAAGGCACTCTCTCTGAAGGCACTCTCTAGTGAAGGCACTCTCTCCTGAAGGCACTCTCCTGAAGGCACTCTCTAGTGAAGGCACTCTCTAGTGAAGGCACTCTCTCCTGAAGGCACTCTCTAGTGAAGGCACTCTCTCCTGAAGGCACTCTCTAGTGAAGGCACTCTCTAGTGAAGGCACTCTCTCCTGAAGGCACTCTCTAGTGAAGGCACTCTCTCCTGAAGGCACTCTCTAGTGAAGGCACTCTCTAGTGAAGGCACTCTCTAGTGAAGGCACTCTCTAGTGAAGGCACTCTCTAGTGAAGGCACTCTCTAGTGAAGGCACTCTCTCCTGAAGGCACTCTCTCCTGAAGGCACTCTCTAGTGAAGGCACTCCTGAAGGCACTCTCTAGTGAAGGCACTCTCTAGTGAAGGCACTCTCTAGTGAAGGCACTCTCTAGTGAAGGCACTCTCTCCTGAAGGCACTCTCTAGTGAAGGCACTCTCTAGTGAAGGCACTCTCTCCTGAAGGCACTCTCTAGTGAAGGCACTCTCTAGTGAAGGCACTCTCTAGTGAAGGCACTCTCTAGTGAAGGCACTCTCTCCTGAAGGCACTCTCTAGTGAAGGCACTCTCTAGTGAAGGCACTCTCTAGTGAAGGCACTCTCTCCTGAAGGCACTCTCTAGTGAAGGCACTCTCTAGTGAAGGCACTCTCTCCTGAAGGCACTCTCTAGTGAAGGCACTCTCTCCTGAAGGCACTCTCTAGTGAAGGCACTCTCTCCTGAAGGCACTCTCTAGTGAAGGCACTCTCTCCTGAAGGCACTCTCTAGTGAAGGCACTCTCTCCTGAAGGCACTCTCTAGTGAAGGCACTCTCTAGTGAAGGCACTCTCTAGTGAAGGCACTCTCTAGTGAAGGCACTCTCTAGTGAAGGCACTCTCTCCTGAAGGCACTCTCTAGTGAAGGCACTCTCTCCTGAAGGCACTCTCTAGTGAAGGCACTCTCTCCTGAAGGCACTCTCAAGTGAAGGCACTCTCTAGTGAAGGCACTCTCTAGTGAAGGCACTCTCTAGTGAAGGCACTCTCTCCTGAAGGCACTCTCTAGTGAAGGCACTCTCTCCTGAAGGCACTCTCTAGTGAAGGCACTCTCTCCTGAAGGCACTCTCTAGTGAAGGCACTCTCTAATGAAGGCACTCTCTAGTGAAGGCACTCTCTCCTGAATGCACTCTCTAGTGAAGGCACTCTCTCCTGAAGGCACTCTCTAGTGAAGGCACTCTCTAATGAAGGCACTCTCTAGTGAAGGCACTCTCTCCTGAGGACACTCTCTCCTGTGGACACTCTCTCCTGAGGACACTCTCTCCTGAGGACACTCTCTCCTGTGGACACACTCTCCTGAGAACACACTCTCCTTAAGACACTCAGAAGAAACCTTTCCGTCTCCTTGTGGATTAAGACACGTGTTCTTGGGCAGCGTGACAACACCATGGGACCCTCAACCTTCCATTTCAGAGAGAAAAAGGCAAAGTCCTCAAACGCTTCCGCACTGGAGACGTCTGAAGAACTGCCGCTGGCCCGCCAACGCGGCAGGCGCTGCCTAAACAAATTTTCCCTCCGAAAGAAAACGCGATTTTCCCATAAAGTGAGAAATACGACATGAAAGCAATATAATTTTTCAGTTTGCGGAAGAAGCGAGAAATTCTCTCTGAGATTTTCACCCAACAAATGCAGAGATTAGGAAAGAATTTCTCTGAAATATTCGCTAGTGTGATCAAATGAAAATTGTCAAAATATCTTTCGTGAATAGTGATTTTTATATAAAAAAATATACAGTTAATATGTACAATGTAGCTTCACTTAATCAGTAAATATTCACACTATTGTCACGTCAAATTGGTAATACAGGCTAGTGAAGGATGCTAAATAGACATGTGAAGATGGTGAAACAGTCTATTGAATCAGAAGATATAGACTCTTGAATGAGGTGATATCTTTTGGCAAAGGAATCAACAACCTACATCATTCAGAACAGTGAAAATGCAGCTAGAAAACTAACTTCAGAACGTAAACAAGACACACGATATGGTAGCACCAATTTATTAATCCCAGCTCTTACATAGAAGAAAGTAAATAATGAAATCTTCCTATAATAATGATGAATTAACGAAAGAAATAATGAAAATATGCGCTGCGTTTCGCCTCTGGGTCAACAGATTCTGAATCTCTTGAAAGAAACAACTCCAGAGATTCGAGATTCGCGCTTCGAGATTCGAGATTCGCGCTTCGAGATTCGAGATTCGCGCTTCGAGATTCGAGATTCGCGCTTCGAGATTCGAGATTCGCGCTTCGAGATTCGAGATTCGCGCTTCGAGATTCGAGATTCGCGCTTCGAGATTCGAGAGAGCGACATAGATCAAAGGAATAAAAGTCTGAAAGACAGAGAGAAAGAACTGTCAACTTTTCGTCAAAAAAAAAGACTGAACGGCCAGAGTATCTTTATACATTTCCCTCTATGCAAACCAGCCTGAATAGTCCCCAGGACTATATGCAACTGAAAACTCACACCCCCAGAAGTGACTCGAACCCATACTGCCAGGAGCAACGCAATTGGTGTGTACAGGACGCCTTAATTTCTCTCTATATATAATCAAATTTGAACTCTGAATAAAACAGCGTCTTTAACTGAGATTGTCAAGGTGGTATTGTTTCAGTCGTTAGCATGTGATGATTGAGTAACATAAAGACATGTATATATGTTGTTAAATATGACCGAAAAGGTGAGATTAATAACTTTAACACGAATTTTGTCAATATTTCTTATGTTTCTTTTCCCTGTCGATGGTAATTGAAAAATCATTTCTCCAACATTTATTTTTATTTCTAGTTTGACGCCTGAACGCGTTTCGTAATAATTTATTTCATCTCCAAAGACTTTAATTTACATACACAGCTGTAACCTGTAAACACGCAAAATACATCCATACTTATACTCGCATTTGGGTGACGTGATATGGTACAAAAGATTTGGGTGAGGTGATTGACATTTGTACATGATAGAACACGAACCAATGGGTATAAAAACATAAGAATGGAAGTAACTGCAGAAGGCCTATTGGCCCATGATGCTTCCTCTTGATGCTACTATATTGGTACGGAGTCTTGAAGTGGGTAGAATATAGTTGAGCATTAATTGATTGTTGATTGCTGGTGTTGACTTTTTGATGTGTAGTGCCTCGCTGATGTCGAGCCTCCAGCTATCGCTGTATCTATCGATGAGTTCTGTGTTGTTTGTTAAGACTTCTCTGGTGATGGTCTGATTGTATGAGGAGATTATATGTTCCTTGATGGAGCGATGTTGTTTCTGCATTGTTAAGTTCCTGTTTGTGAACTTCTACATGGGTGCCATAGTGTAGAGGGTAGTTGACATGAACTTGAAACCCGCCAAATACTGCAGGAACGTTGATGCTAAACATCTTTATCATAATAGTAAAAAAGCAACCCATCCTCGCAAATTCATATAGTCAATATTGACTTATTAGTTACGTGCATAGGTGACATACTAAACATAATAGTTTCCCTTGAAAAGCTTCATAGAAAACACCGACCTTACCTAACCTACTTAGTATGTTAAAATAAGCATCTTATAGCTTCGTAATTACAATTGTTACTTAACCTATTATAGGTATAGGTTAGGTAATAATTGTAATTACGAAGCAATAAGATGCTTATCTTAACATAGGACGGGTTGAAAAAAAAGACACCTACATTAAATGATAACTAGGAAATAGTCACTGGAAACTCAGTTTGAACGAAACTCAATACCAATTTCTTAGATGTTTTCATTAATATACAGATTGACAGTAAGGGATCTTATTCACTCTGGACTAATTAACTTCAAATTAACGTAATTTTCATTTAAGAATGTATATCAGAGCATACTTAGTCACTTATACATTAAAAATAGTGTTTTTTTAACACCANCAAATTTTCTACGCCAGCACCTGAGGAAATGGAGGAATGGGAAGGGCCAAAGAGAATAGGAACAGGAGGAGGAAGGAGGGGAGAAGAGATGGAGGAGGACGAAGAAAAGGGAGAGGAGGAGGAGGACGGAAAAGGTTAATAGGGGAGATGGAAAAGAACTGGATCAGATGAAGAGTTTTTAGGAAAGAGTCCTTGTCTAGCAGACCTTGTCTAGAGAAACCTTTCTCCCAGCACCTCCCCCAGCACCTCCCCCAGCACCTCCCCCCAGCACCTCCCCCCCAGCACCTCCCCCCCAGCACATCCCCCCCCAGCACCTCCCCCCCCCAGCACCTCCCCCAGCACCTCCCCCCAGCACCTCCCCCCAGCACCACCCCCCCCAGCAACTCCTCCCCCAACACCTCCCCCCAGCACCTCCCCCCAGCACCTCCCCCCCAGCACCTCCTCCCCCAACACCTCCCCCCCAGCACCTCCTCCCCCAACACCCCCCCAGCACCTCCCCCCAGCACCTCCTCCCCCAACACCCCCCCAGCACCTCCCCCAGCACCTCCTCCCAAACACCTCCCCCAGCACCTCCCCCCCAGCACCTCCTCCCCCAACACCTCCCCCAAGCACCTCCCCCAGTTATGGCTGGAAGTTAGTAGAGTTATGGCTGGTAGTTAGTAGAGTTATGGCTGGAAGTTAGTAGAGTTATGGCTGGAAGTTAGTAGAGTTATGACTGGAAGTTAGTAGAGTTATAACTGGAAGTTAGTAGAGTTATAACCGGAAGTTAGTAGAGTTATGGCTGGAAGTTAGTAGAGTTATGGCTGGAAGTTAGTAGAGTTATAACTGGAAGTTAGTAGAGTTATGACCGGAAGTTAGTAGAGTTATGACCGGAAGTTAGTAGAGTTATGGCTGGAAGTTTTTAGAGTTATGAGTGGAAGTTAGTAGAGTTATGACTGGAAGTTAGTAGAGTTATGGCTGGAAGTTAGTAGAGTTATGACTGAAAGTTAGTAGAGTTATGACTGGAAGTTAGTAGAGTTATGGCTGGAAGTTAGTAGAGTTATGGCTGGAAGTTAGTAGAGTTATAACCGGAAGTTAGTAGAGATATGACTGGAAGTTAGTAGAGTTATGACTGGTAGTTAGTAGAGTTATGACTGGAAGTTAGTAGAGTTATGACTGGAAGTTAGTAGAGTTATGGCTGGAAGTTAGTAGAGTTATGGCTGGAAGTTAGTAGAGTTATAACCGGAAGTTAGTAGAGATATGACTGGAAGTTAGTAGAGTTATGACTGGTAGTTAGTAGAGTTATGACTGGTAGTTAGTAGAGTTATGGCTGGAAGTTAGTAGAGTTATGACTGGAAGTTAGTAGAATTATACCCGGAAGTTAGTAGAGATATGACTGGAAGTTAGTAGAGTTATGACTGGTAGTTAGTAGAGTTATGACTGGAAGTTAGTAGAGTTATGACTGGTAGTTAGTAGAGTTATGGCTGGAAGTTAGTAGAGTTATGACTGGAAGTTAGTAGAGTTATAACTGGAAGTTAGTAGAATTATACCCGGAAGTTAGTAGAGTTATGACTGGAAGTTAGTAGAGTTATGGCTGGAAGTTAGTAGAGTTATGACAGGAAGTTAGTAGAGTTATAACCGGAAGTTAGTAGAGTTATGACTGGAAGTTAGTAGAGTTATGGCTGGAAGTTAGTAGAGTTATGACTGGAAGTTAGTAGAGTTATGGCTGGAAGTTAGTAGAGTTATGGCTGGAAGTTAGTAGAGTTATGACTGGAAGTTAGTAGAGTTATGACTGGAAGTTAGTAGAGTTATGGCTGGAAGTTAGTAGAGTTATGGCTGGAAGTTAGTAGAGTTATGGCTGGAAGTTAGTAGAGTTATGACTGGAAGTTAGTAGAGTTATGGCTGGAAGTTAGTAGAGTTATGACTGGAAGTTAGTAGAGTTATGGCTGGAAGTTAGTAGAGTTATGGCTGGAAGTTAGTAGAGTTATGACTGGAAGTTAGTAGAGTTATGACTGGAAGTTAGTAGAGTTATGGCTGGAAGTTAGTAGAGTTATGGCTGGAAGTTAGTAGAGTTATGGCTGGAAGTTAGTAGAGTTATGACTGGAAGTTAGTAGAGTTATGGCTGGAAGTTAGTAGAGTTATGACTGGAAGTTAGTAGAGTTTTGGCTGGAAGTTAGTAGAGTTAGGACTGGAAGTTAGTAGAGTTATGGCTGGTAGTTAGTAGAGTTATGACTGGAAGTTAGTAGAGTTATGGCTGGTAGTTAGTAGAGTTTTGGCTGGAAGTTAGTAGAGTTATGGCTGGTAGTTAGTAGAGTTATGACTGGTAGTTAGTAGAGTTATGGCTGGTAGTTAGTAGAGTTTTGGCTGGAAGTTAGTAGAGTTATGACTGGAAGTTAGTAGAGTTAGGACTGGAAGTTAGTAGAGTTAGGACTGGAAGTTACTAAAGTTAGGACTGGAAGCGTAGAGGAGAGTGGACAGCACTTGAGAGTCGTAGTCCTTAGGACCCGGGTTCGATTCCTGGCCGCTGTGGAAAGAAATGGCGCAAAATTCCTTTCACCCTGATGCACCTGTTCACCCAGCAGTATAAAAAAAATAGGTACCTGGGAGTTAGTCAGCTGCCACGGAGCTGCTTCCTACGGGTATGTGACGGTGGACAGACTCACCGTCTGAAAGACAGTCAATGTAGTTCCAATATTCAAGACGGGAGACAGACAGCAGGCACTGAACTGCAGATCTGAGGCTACATTAACGAAGTAGTTACGCAAGCACTTACGAACCTGGGGCTACATTCACGAAGTTGTTACGCAAGCACTTACGAACCTGGGGCCACATTCACGAAGTAGTTACGCAAGCACTTACGAACCTGGGGCCAGATTCACGAAGTAGTTACGCAAGCACTTACGAACCTGGGGCCAGATTCACGAAGTAGTTACGCAAGCACTTACGAACCTGGGGCCAGATTCACGAAGCAGTTACGCAAGCACTTACGAACCTGGGGCCAGATTTACGAAGCAGTTACGCAAGCACTTACGAACCTGGGGCCAGATTCACGAAGCAGTTACGCAAGCACTTACGATCCTGGGGCCAGATTCACGAAGCAGTTACGCAAGCACTTACGAACCTGTACATCTTTTCTCAATCTTTGGCGGCTTTGTTTACAATTATTAAACAGTTAATGAGCTCCGAAGCACCAGGAGGCTGTTTATAACAATAACAACAGTTGATTGGCAAGTTTTCATGCTTGTAAACTGTTTAATAAATGTAACCAAAGCCGTCAAAGATTGAGGAAAGATTTACACGTTCGTAAGTGCTTGCGTAACTGCTTCGTGAATCTGGCCCCAGGTTCGTAAGTGCTTGCGTAACTGCTTCGAAACTGAGTACCCACATGAGCCACAGAGACGTTAGAAGGAACTTTTTCAGTGTCAGAGTAGTTAACGGATGGAATGCATTAGGCAGTGATGTGGTGGAGGCTGACTCCATACACAGTTTCAAGTGTAGATATGATAGAGCCCAATAGGCTCAGGAACCTGTACACCAGTTGAACACACACACACACACACACACACACACACACACACACACACAAACACACAAACACACACACACACACACACACACACACACACACACACACACACACACACACACTTCATTACATGTCTTCCTTGATAACCAAAAGTTGTTTGGAAGAAAAGTAATCAAAACAGTGTTAAGGTCGTCCACACGACCTCCTCCCTCACTCCTAACACAGTGTTAAGGTCGTCCACACGACCTCCTCCCTCACTCCTAACACAGTGTTAAGGTCGTCCACACGACCTCCTCCCTCACTCCTAACACAGTGTTAAGGTCGTCCACACGACCTCCTCCCTCACTCCTAACACAGTGTTAAGGTCGTCCACACGACCTCCTCCCTCACTCCTAACACAGTGTTAAGGTCGTCCACACGACCCTCCTCCCTCACTCCTAACACAGTGTTAAGGTCGTCCACACGACCCTCCTCCCTCACTCCTAACAAAGGAGGAGAACAAAGTAGTTTGGAAGTAAAGCTTCGTGATATAACGACCACTCAGTGGTGACACCTGAGGTCGTATCCTTGTGGGTCGTATCCTTGTGGGTCGTATCCTTGTGGGTCGTATCCTTGTGGGTCGTATCCTTGTGGGTCGTATCCTTGTGGGTCGTATCCTTGTGGGTCGTATCCTTGGGTCGTATCCTTGTGGGTCGTATCCTTGGGTCGTATCCTTGGGTCGTATCCTTGGGTCGTATCCTTGTGGGTCGTATCCTTGGGTCGTATCCTTGTGGGTCGTATCCTTGGGTCGTATCCTTGTGGGTCGTATCCTTGTGGGTCGTATCCTTGGGTCGTATCCTTGGGTCGTATCCTTGTGGGTCGTATCCTTGTGGGTCGTATCCTTGGGTCGTATCCTTGGGTCGTATCCTTGTGGGTCGTATCCTTGTGGGTCGTATCCTTGGGTCGTATCCTTGTGGGTCGTATCCTTGGGTCGTATCCTTGTGGGTCGTATTCTTGGGTCGTATCCTTGGGTCGTATCCTTGGGTCGTATCCTTGTGGGTCGTATCCTTGTGGGTCGTATCCTTGGGTCGTATCCTTGTGGGTCGTATCCTTGGGTCGTATCCTTGGGTCGTATCCTTGGGTCGTATCCTTGGGTCGTATCCTTGGGGGTCGTATCCTTGGGTCGTATCCTTGGGTCGTATCCTAGGGTCGTATCCTTGGGTCGTATCCTTGTGGGTCGTATCCTTGGGTCGTATCCTTGGGTCGTATCCTTGGGTCGTATCCTTGGGTCGTATCCTTGGGTCGTATCCTTGGGTCGTATCTTTGGGTCGTATGTTCCGACAGTCCAAAAAAATGCAGTCCGCCCACCCTTCTCTTTCTTGCTTAATCTTTGTCACCTGATCGTAGAATTCTATCAAGCCAGTTGGGCAAGATTTACCCTCCCTGAACCCATGTTGATGGGTTGTCACGAAGTCTCTTCTCTCCAGATGTGTCACCAGGTTTTTTCTCACAATCTTCTCCATCACCTTGCATGGTATACAAGTTAAGGACACTGGCCTGTAGTTCAGTGCCTTTTGTCTGTCACCCTTTTTGTAAATTGGTACTACATTAGCAGTCTTCCATATTTCTGGTAGGTCTCCCGTCTCCAGTGTGTGTGTACTCTCCTATTTGTGCTTGCGGGGGTTGAGCTCTGGCTCTTTGGTCCCGCCTCTCGACTGTCAATCAACTGGTGTACAGGTTCCTGAGCCTATTGGGCTCTATCATATCTACACTTGAAACTGTGTATGGAGTCAGCCTCCACCACATCACTTCTTGTGTGTGTGTGTGTGTGTGTGTGTGTGTGTGTGTGTGTGTGTGTGTGTGTGTGTGTGTGTGTGTGTGTGTGTGTGTGTGTGTGTGTGTGCGCGCGTGCGTGCGTGTGTGTGTTGGATGGCGTGTAAGCACAGCCCATTCTCTTGACTTACCACTCTGTCTAAAATCCAGCCTCCTAACCTAACCTAACCTAACCAGAAACGAACGAACCTAAACAACCCTAACCTAACCTGCCGAGTCCCATGCATAGAAAACGTAGATATTTGTGTGGCCTTGCTCTTCACAGCAGGTCACATCTCCCACACTGGTCGCCACACCGTACAAAAAGCGACCTTTTACTGGAGAGGGTCTTACTAAAGAGGATGGGTTGCGACTCTTCTAGTAAGGGAGCCGGTCGGCCGAGCGGACAGCACGCTGGACATGTGATCCTGTGATCCTGGGTTCGATCCCGGTTCCATCCCTTCCCACACCCCTATCTGCCCCTCCCGGCGACCCTTCCATCGCCCTGCCCACAAACACCACCACCCATCCACTCAGCGGCTTCACCAACAGCCGATCCCCCCCACAGACTACCGGAACAAGCGCCAGGTATCAGCACTCATCCAGTATTCATCACCGTAGCAACTTGCAGAAGCTGTGTCTCCTCTAACTCATCCCCTGAACCCTTGCTCTGGTCCCTAGGACCCCCTTCCCTCCCTGCGGTCCCTCGGGTCAGGGGACCGCCACGAATGCCATGTTTGCCATGTTTTAGAGTGTCGGAGCGGCGGCGCCTCTTGTGCCTGTGGCGGCCTGACGTGAATAGGCCATTTTCCGCGGGTAAATGACTTCCCTTTACGCAGCTCGGCTCCCCGCGAGACAAGGCTCGCTGCAAGCAAGCATGGAATTCCAACATGGCGTCCTCGAGCGTCTATACCCGTTTGAAAATAGAGAATGCATGTTTGTGTTCAATCCCCCGAGTCTGCGCGTGATTGTGTGAGCACGTAGAGTGAGATACGACTCCCCAGACGACGCGGAGATAAGCACAACGACCTCCTGGAGGGTCCTTGAGGCAGAGATTAGTTCCAACACCAACTGCAGGACACAGGAATTAGCAGTACGGGGAGCTAACGCGGACGTTAGTTAGGTGACTCGTGTTATTAAGTTAACTGATGAGAGGCGTGTGTGTGTGTGTGCCTTGGTGGAGGGCAGCTCTGTGGCCTGGTGGAGGGCAGCTCTGTGGCCTGGTGGAGGGCAGCTGTGTGCCTTGGTGGAGGGCAGCTCTATGGCCTGGTGGAGGGCAGCTCTGCGGCCTGGTGGAGGGCAGCTCTGTGGCCTGGAGGAGGGCAGCTGTGTGCCTTGGTGGAGGGCAGCTCTATGGCCTGGTGGAGGGCAGCTCTGTGGCCTGGAGGAGGGCAGCTCTGTGGCCTGGAGGAGGGCAGCTGTGTGCCTTGGTGGAGGGCAGCTCTATGGCCTGGTGGAGGGCAGCTCTATGGCCTGGTGGAGGGCAGCTCTATGGCCTGGTGAAGGGCTGCTCTATGGCCTGGTGGAGGGCAGCTCTGTGGCCTGGTGGAGGGCAGCTCTATGACCTGGTGGAGGGCAGCTCTATAACCTGGTGGAGGGCAGCTCTATGATCTGGTGGAGGGCAGCTCTATAACCTGGTGGAGGGCAGCTCTATGATCTGGTGGAGGGCAGCTCTATGGCCTGGTGGAGGGCAGCTCTATGGCCTGGTGGAGGGCAGCTCTATAACCTGGAGGAGGGCAGCTCTATGGCCTGGTGGAGGGCAGCTCTATGGCCTGGTGGAGGGCAGCTCTATGGCCTGGTGGAGGGCAGCTCTGTGGCCTGGTGGAGGGCAGCTCTATGGCCTGGTGGAGGGCAGCTCTATAACCTGGAGGAGGGCAGCTCTATGGCCTGGTGGAGGGCAGCTCTATGGCCTGGTGGAGGGCAGCTCTATGGCCTGGTGGAGGGCAGCTCTGTGGCCTGGTGGAGGGCAGCTGTGTGCCTTGGTGGAGGGCAGCTCTATGGCCTGGTGGAGGGCAGCTCTATGGCCTGGTGGAGGGCAGCTCTGTGGCCTGGTGGAGGGCAGCTCTGTGGCCTGGTGGAGGGCAGCTGTGTGCCTTGGTGGAGGGCAGCTCTATGGCCTGGTGGAGGGCTGCTCTATGGCCTGGTGGAGGGCAGCTCTATGGCCTGGTGGAGGGCAGCTCTATGGCCTGGAAGAGGGCAGCTGGGAGAGAGCTTGTAGTTCTCCCACTCTGAACCCCTCTATACAAGAAGATATATACTCTCCTCCCTCTTCCACACATATATACATGGAATAGCACATTCAGAGCCTCATTTTCCACATCCTGGGATGGATTCAAGAAGGACTCCTGTGCCTTTTCATCCAGGAAAAGGATTCGCATTGAGCTACTTGGTCTCCATGTCTATATGGGAATACATAACTGAACTCTCCTTGCTATATTCTTGTAGTCTATGTACTTCTAGAATTCAGGAGAGTTGCAGCTTGCATGTCAACATGCAATGGTGAAGGGGCAGGAAGGGAGAGAGATTGATTCCTCTTCAATAACTCTCGCTACAGACCGGTTTGACTTTTTTTTTAAAAAGGCATAAATTCCCTGAATGGGGAAAAACCTTCTGCTTTTTGGGGATTTTATTTTGTTTATTCAGGAAGTATTTTTTTGGGGGGAGGGGGAACACATTTCTGGAAGGGGATTTTTATGTAAACTTTTGTGCGATATACCTTTTTTCTGCTGGAGTTTTAAGGGGTTATGGAATGGTTTCGAGATCTTGATATCTTGGAGAGAGTAGCTGAGTCCAAGGGCGAGGTGTGTCCTACCTGACGAGCTACTCACTTCACTTGGGCTTGATCTGACTTGATTGACTGTCACTCAACTTTCTGTTCCACAGAAACTTGACAATCCAACGCCACACTTTACGCGTTATTTCTATTGTTCTCATCTTATGGGCTATCACCCCATGGTCACATTTGTCGAACGCCTTTGCAAAGTCTGTGTATACAACATCAGCATTTTGCTTTTCTTCTAGGGCTTCTGTGATTTTGTCATAGTGGTTGAGTAACTGTGACAGACAGGATCTTCCCGCTCTAAATCCATGTTGTCCTGGCTTGTGTAACTCAATATTTTCCATAAAACTGGAAATTTGGGTCTAATCACTCTTTCAAACACTTTTATTATGTGTGATGTTAGTGCAACTGGCCTATAATTTTTTGCCAAGGCTTTACTCCCCCCCTTGTGCAACGGAGCTATATCTGCAGATTTAAGTGCTGCTGGTATCTCCCCTGTATCCAGGCTCTTTCTCCATATTACGCTGAGTGCTCTCGCTACTGGTACTTTACATTTCTTTATGAATATTGAATTCCATGAGTCAGGCCCAGGAGCTGAGTGCATGGGCATATTGTCAATTTCTCTTTCAAAGTCTTCCGAGTTTGTGGTAATATCCGTTATATTATCTGCAGCTTGAATGTCATTCATAAAGAAGCTGTCTGGGTCATCAACTTTCATGTTGTTAATTGGTGTGCTAAACATAGCCTCATACTGGCTTCTTAGAATTTCACTAATCTCTTTGTTGTCCTCTGTGTACGTACCTTCATTTGTAATTAACGGTCCAATACTGGTCGAGGTTTTGAATTTTGATTTTGCTTATGTGAAAAAATATTTTGGATTTTTCCTTATCTCTTGTATAGCTCTCTGTTCCAATTCCATTTCCTCAGACTCATATGATCGCTTCAACGTTTGTTCTATTTCTTCGATCTCCCGGCTTAGGCTTATTTTCCTTGCTTGTGATAGTTGTGTCTGCCGAAGCATTTCCGTAATTTTTTTCCTTCTCCTGTACAGTCGTCTGCGTTCTCTTTCTAGAGTGTTCCTCTTTCTGCCCCTCCTCACCGGCACGTGCTTCAAGCAGACCTTGTAAGCTTCAGCTGTCAGTTGAGCTATTCCCTGTGTGGGAGTTTTGTCGCTTAAGACCGTCTCCCATTGAATGGTTGAAAGGTCTACATTTATTTTTATCCCAGTCAATCCTCTTATTGTTGAAATTGAATTGATTGATGCGCGTATTTAAGGATTTATGTATCTCACTAAAAGAAGTAGGATGAACCCTTTCATATGCACTGTACTGGAGGAGGTACTGGTGGTGGTACTGGTGGTACTGGTCAGTGAGACAGTCCCACACTGTCTGTGTACCATCCGGCCCGGGACGGTTCCTTCCTGGACGCCTCTGAGGGGTTCGCTCGATCTCACTCTTCGGCAGCGGGCGGCGAGGCTTCGCTTGATATTGCAACACTTCTTAGTCTTGCAATATTCACCTGTGATTCACTATATATAAGACAGTGGTGACCGTAGTCGTCTGGCAATCCACTTCCACAGGTATAGTTGTGTTAGTGAGAATGTAAAGGCACTCGGCTATACCAGAATGAAGAAATCATGGATTTCCTTGTGGTTAACTTGAAATGATTTCGGGGAATCAACGTCCCCGCGGCCCGGTCGTCGACCAGGCCGCCTGGTTGCTGGACTGGTCAACCAGGCTGCTGGCAGCCTGATGTATGAATCACAGCCTGGTTGATCAGGTATTCTTTGGAGGTGTTTATCGAGTTCTCTCTTGAACACTGTGAGGAGTTGGCCAGTTATGGTCCACTGTGTTTGTGTCTGCTGTAGCAATTGACAGAGTTGATGGTAGAGTCTGGATATTTTTAGCCACTCTTCTACTCCTCTTCTTGTTAAAAAATCCTCCTGGGCGATAAGAGTTGTGGCTGTTTTTGATAGTGGGAGTCTGTCGGTTTTATTCGCCTGGTACCTCTGATATGATATGCTGGACATTGTGTGTGGGAACATTCTTTCTTGTTTAAAGAGTTCTTGCAAAGTTCTGGGTTGAAAAATTGCCTGGTTTTAGTTCCGTGCACTCACAGCTTGCCTTGGATGGGTAAGGTGAGTCACCATGAAACAGTCACAAATTTCCAGCATGTAGTGATTTTACTGCCAAAAAAAAGGGGCCACTTTTGTTCATCTCTGTTGCATTTTCGAGCAATCTTTTCCATTTTGGGACAATCCCAGTGAGTACATTTGTGATCTGGGGATGGTGGTCGGGGGGGGGGGGGTGCCCAGTACTCTCTCTCTCTCTCTCTGGCTCCTTCAATGATCTTTAGATGAAGAGGTTACCTTGAGGTGCTTCCGGGACTTAGCGTCCCCGCGGCCCGGTCGTCGACCAGGCCTCCAGCGAGTCCTCACTTCCCAGGTGGCCAAGTGGTCAGGTATGTGCCTCCCGTCGGGACTATGGGGTAGGGCGCGAATGTACAAGTTGATGGCCCAGGGCGCGGTAAGTAATTAAGGTGCCAACCAGGCGAGGCGTATTCACGTACAAGCTACGGTCAATCCTCCTTTTCCTTTCCTCAGGTTCAGAAGGTGGGGGGGGGGGGCGGTACAAATTGGAGAAACTCAATGTTATTAAATACTAATTATTCGTGGCGATGCCTGGCGGGTTCCCCCCTTGCCTTCGGGAGGGGAGGACTCTGGCCGCCAGAGGACTCGCTCACTTCGGGTTCAGTGGACTCACCTACTTTGGGCTGAGTGGACTCACCCACTTTGGGCTGAGTGGACTCACCCACTTTGGGCTGAGTGGACTCACCCACTTCGGGCTCTGCTCCTGCCAAGATAAGGAGGGAGAGGGGGGGGGGGGGTCCGGGAAGCGTAAAATCACTTGGACTGAACTTGATACTCATACAATTATTGCGTTCATTTCAAATTTGCGAATCTATGTTATGGTCACAGCCTGGTGGATCAAGGTATCACTAGTCGTGCCTGGCCATTGCTCGGGCTCGGGGCTCTGAACTCTCAAAACCCTCCCCAGGTATGTTCCAGGTATGCCATAACATACCACCCCCCCAGTACCACTGGGCGCGTTCCCCCATCTATAACAAAAGACCATCAACGCCCGCACAGCTGGTTGTGTTGTGGGTGTTGGTGGTAGCTAATATTGGTTGTTTGCTGGCGTCAGCTGTCAGCACCAGAGGTTGTTGACGCCGGCGGCCATCTTGACGGCCGGCTGACACATGCGGCTTGACCGCACCGGCGCTGTCAGCCTCTACCCGGAGTCTTTGTTGACTATCAGGCCATCAGTGTTCTGGTAGTTCATCTGAGGTTGTTATGTTCCTCTAGGTCTCTGCTTCCTACTGCTCCTGCTGCTGCTGCTGCTGCTGGTGCTACTGCTCCTCCTCCTGCTGCTTCTGCACCTGCTGCTGCTGCTGCTGCTGCTTCTGCACCTCCTGCTGCTTCTCCGCGTTCAAAGATGGCGTCCCAAAGCACGTGGCTTCCACTCATTATTCTCCAAGATGTATTGTTCCAATCCGTTCATCAAAATGGCTGTAGGCCCACGCTGTGTGAGGAAGCAGCAGGTGTGGGCCTACACGGTGCCAGTAGGCCAGGTGTAGGCCTATATATTGCGAGTGAGAGGCAGGTGTGCAGAGTACTGACTCTTACAACTCTAACTCAACATTGTCTTGTGTTGTAATTAAGAAATTTAAGATATATCGTCAAGGAAAAATGTAAACAGAGACACTAATTCTACCCAACCTCTTCTAGGCCTAACTTAACCTCTTCTCTGTCTCTCTGTGGGTGTTTCCACACCTGTCTCCTTCTGTCAGTGTTTCCACACCTGTCTACCGTCTGTAGCAACCCGCCTGTCAGTGGCCCTTGTCTATCCACGCCCCCCCCCCAATCCCCCAACCCCCCACTCTCTCAAGTAATGCACACTGTTCATTTCTCCTTTTTGTAACCGACTTCCTGCCTGCGCGGCGACGCCATTGGCTGGTTTCTAACCGTCACGTTGAGACGCGGCCAATCACAGGCTCTCCCGCCCCCTCTCCCGGCCAAGCCGGCCAATCACGGCCGCGAATACTCCCCGCATTTAGTGTTTTACGACTGCCTATTGCGGGATCAAGAACGGCAATGAGACATTACCCGTCACTTCCGTTTTCAAAAATATCACAGCGGCGTTGCCAGATGTTGCACGGCTCTCTTTGTTGAGGTAGTTAGTCATTTTTGGCTCTAGGATTATAGAGTTTCTTGAGGTGATTTGGCAGTTAGGTTCAAAGGGCGGTTTGAATTCAAATCTGCGGGGCAAATTTTTGAAGTTTGTAATGCGGCGACGGTTGACAAAACGGTTGGAAAAAGTCAATTCGTTGAAATTGGGGTCTAGTGAGGCGTGACAGTTGAGGAGGGACGGCGCTAGGTGACGGAGGGACAGGTGGGAGGGGTTGATAGCCTCTCACTAGCCTCTCACTAGGAGGGGGGGGGGACACAACCTCTCACCAGCTGACAGGGGGACACACCTCTCACCAGCTGACGGGGGGACACACCTCTCACCAGCTGACGGGGGACACACCTCTCACCAGCTGACGGGTGGACACACCTCTCACCAGCTGACGGGGGACACACCTCTCACCAGCTGACGGGGGACACACCTCTCACCAGCTGACGGGGGACACACCTCTCACCAGCTGACGGGGGACACACGTCTCACCAGCTGACGGGTGGACAAGAAACGTCTTATTAACTTTCACTCTGACAGCAAAATATTCTACCTTGAACATGTCTTAGAGTGGTGAAAGTGGGGGACTGACCGTGACATTAGGGGGGTGTGGGGCCCCCCCATAACCCCTTGATGGGGGGGGACGCCGTTCCCTCCTGCTAGGGGCCCTGAGGGCGCCCTCTGGCCCTCTGGGACCTTGCTCGTAGGGCCCCTTGAACCTGCGAATGGGGAATTAATTTTTGGGCCGATAACTCGAATTTGAAATGATTATTTTATGATTGGGACGAGATTGGTACCTTGTTCCATACACTGGTACCTTGTGCAGAGTCTGTGTGGCTACTTCAGCCCCATAACACCCTGCTCTCAATAGAGGGGGGACATGATCACGGCATACAAGATACTGAGATGAATTGACAAGCTCGATATGGTACAAAATAAACTCTTTACTCTGAGAGATATTATGACAAGATGACATAAGTGGAAGCTGGAAAGATGTACCAATATGTAGTGATGGACCACCAGAAAGTACCAATATGTAGTGATGGACCACCAGAAAGTACCAATATGTACTGATGGACCACCAGACAGTACCAATATGTACTGATGGACCACCAGACAGTACCAATATGTACTGATGGACCACCAGACAGTACCAATATGTAGTGATGGTCCACCAGAAAGTACCAATATGTAGTGATGGTCCACCAGAAAGTACCAATATGTACTGATGGTCCACCAGAAAGTACCAATATGTACTGATGGACCGCCAGAAAGTACCAATATGTACTGATGGTCCACCAGAAAGTACCAATATGTACTGATGGACCACCAGAAAGTACCAATATGTACTGATGGACCACCAGAAAGTACCAATATGTACTGATGGACCACCAGAAAGTACCAATATGTACTGATGGACCACCAGAAAGTACCAATATGTACTGATGGACCACCAGACAGTACCAATATGTACTGATGGACCACCAGACAGTACCAATATGTACTGATGGACCACCAGACAGTACCAATATGTAGTGATGGTCCACCAGAAAGTAGCAATATGTAAATCAAGACCAAACAAGGGATACATATTAGACAAGTTTCGGCGTAGGAAAGACCTGGGTAAATACTGGTTTAGAAACACGGATGTTTTGAACGAAGAACAAATTACCTTGTGGTTACCTTGAGGTAATTCCGGGGCTTAGCGTCCCCGCGGCCCGGTCCTCGACCAGGCCTCCTGGTTGCTGGACTGATCAACCAGGTTGATCAGGTATCCTTTGGAGCTGTTTGTAAAGTTCTCTCTTGAACACGACATAATGTTCGTGGGATTCTTAAATTTGTTCATTCGGGAATTAGATACATATACATATATGCATTTTGGCCAGATATACATGTACATGTATGTATGCATTTTGGCCAGATATACATATACATGTATGCATTTTGGCCAGATATACATATACATGTATGCATTTTGGCCAGATATACATATACATGTATGCATTTTGGCCAGATATACATATACATGTATGCATTTTGGCCAGATATACATATACATGTATGCATTTTGGCCAGATATACATACACATGTATGCATTTTGGCCAGATATACATATACATGTATGCATTTTGGCCAGATATACATATACATGTATACATTTTGGCCAGATATACAAATTGGAGCTGCCTCGTACAACCCAGCCGGGTTCTTTGTTATGATCAAGCAAGTTATGATCAAGCAACTTGTATGCATGTGGCATAGTTGCTGGCGGTTGACACATCAACAATTGAAGTTTTGCAACAAGTCAATCTGCATCGTTTCATTTCATAATGTTTCCATTTGTTCACAACTACCAGAATACAATTTTGTTTCTCTCAAGTGACTGTGGTTCATTGTGGTACTTAAATTATATCTTTGTGTTCTTCAGTGTGTATAATTCTTTCCAAAGAGCCTGCCCCCATGCCTGATGTGTCTATTCCCTTGGGTATTGTTTATGTGGTGATCATGTCTCTCTCTAGATTCTCCCTTTGTCCCTTCGTTGTGTTTTATGGACTTTCCTCTGCCCGTAGATTTCCTTATATATATATATATATATATATATATATATATATATATATATATATATATATATATATATATATGCGAACAAGCCTGAATGGTCCCCAGGACTGTACGCAACTACCATGCGAGTGCCGGCGGGGAAGTGGTTCAAATAGCTTCGGCTATTACTTCCTTTTGTCCGGTCGTGATGGTCAAGCGGATTAAGGCGTCCCTGTACATACCAGTTGCATTGCTCCTGGCAGTATGGGTTCGAGTCACTTCTGGGTGTGAGTTTTCAGTATATATATATATATATATATATATATATATATATATATATATATATATATATATATATATATATATATATATAATGAAAACTCACACCCCAGAAGTGACTCGAACCCATACTCCCAGGAGCAACGAAACTGGTATGTACAGGGACACCTTAAACCACTTGACCATCACGACCGGACATAAGGAAGTGATAGCCGAGGCTATATGAACCACTTCCCCGCCGGCACTCGGATGGTAATCTTGGGCATAGCATTTTATCAAATCACCTCATTTTTGGGGCAACACGTGAGGAACACAAATGCACAAGCCTGAATGGTCCCCAGGACTAGATACAACTGAAAACTCACACCCCAGAAGTGACTCGAACCCATACTCCCAGGAGCAACGAACTGGTATGTACAGGGACACCTTAAACCACTTGACCATCACGACCGGACATAAGGAAGTGATAGCCGAGGCTATATGAACCACTTCCCCGCCGGCACTCGGATGGTAATCTTGGGCATAGCATTTTATCAAATCACCTCATTTTTGGGGCAACACGTGAGGAACACAAATGC
>WNGS01166406.1:93344-106654 GCA_020271785.1 Procambarus virginalis
TTTTTTCTCACAATCTTCTCCATCACCTTGCATGGTATACAAGTTAAGGACACTGGCCTGTAGTTCAGTGCCTCTTGTCTGTCACCCTTTTTGTATATTGGTACTACATTAGCAGTCTTCCATATTTCTGGTAGGTCCCCGTTTCCAGTGTGTGTGTACTCTCCTATTTGTGCTTGCGGGGTTGAGCTCTGGCTCTTTGGTCCCGCCTCTCAACTGTCAATCAACAGGTGTACAGGTTCCTGAGCCTATTGGGTTCTATCATATCTACACTTGAAACTGTGTATGGAGTCAGCCTCCACCACATCACTTCTTGTGTGTGTGGTGTTGTGTGTGTGTGTGTGTGTGGTGTGTGTGTGTGTGGAGTGTGTGTGTGTGTGTGCGCGTGGCGTGCGTGTGTGTGTTGGATGGCGTGTAAGCACAGCCCATTCTCTTGACTTACCACTCAGTCTAAAATCCAGCCTCCTAACCTAACCAGAAACGAACGAACCTAAGCAACCCTACCTAACCTGCCGAGTCCCATGCTTAGAAAACGTAGATATTTGTGTGGCCTTGCTCTTCACAGCAGGTCACATCTGCCACACTGGTCGCCACACCGTACAAAAAGCGACCTTTTACTGGAGAGGGTCTTACTAAAGAGGATGGGTTGCGACTCTTCTAGTAAGGGAGTCGGTCGGCCGAGCGGACAGCACTGGACTTGTGATCCTGTGGTCCTGGGTTCGATCCCGACGCCGGCGAGAAACAATGGGGCAGAGTGTCTTTCACCCTATGCCCTGTTACCTAGCAGTAAAATAGGTACCTGGGTGTTAGTCAGCTGTCACGGGCTGCTTCCTGGTGGTGGAGGCCTGGTCGAGGACCGGGCCGCGGGGACACTAAAGCCCCGAAATCATCTCAAGATAACCTCAAGATAAGGAGTTTAAACTCACATCAAACTATCATTGATAACTAGTCTTGTAGATGTAGTTACTAAGTTATCTATATATATATGTTCCTTCCTCGCCTCCTACGAGCTTTTCCATCCCGTCCCACACCCCTATCTGCCCTCCCGGCGACCCTTCCATCACCCCATCCCACAAACACCACCACCCATCCACTCAGCGGCTTCACCAACAGCCGATCCCCCCCCACAGAGAGCCGGAACAAGCACCAGGTATCAACACTCATCCAGTATTCATCACCGTAGCCAACTTGCAGAAGCTGTGTCTCCTCTAACTCATCCCCTGAACCCCCCTTGCTTTGGTCCCTAGGACCCCCTCCCTCCCCTGCGGTCCCTCGGGTCAGGGGACCGCCACGAATGCCATGTTTGCCATGTTTTAGAGTGTCGGAGCGGCGGCGCCTCTTGTGCTGTGGCGGCCTGACGTGAATAGGCCATTTTCCGCGGGTAAATGACTTCCCTTTACGCAGCTCGGCTCCCCGCGAGACAAGGCTCGCAGCAAGCAAGCATGGAATTCCAACATGGCGTCCTCGAGCGTCTATACCCGTTTGAAAATAGAGAATGCATGTTGTGTTCAATCCCCCGAGTCTGCGCGTGATTGTGTGAGCACGTAGAGTGAGATACGACTCCCCAGACGACGCGGAGATAAGCACAACGCCCTCCTGGAGGGCGCTTGAGGCAGAGATTAGTTCCAACACCAACTGCAGGACACAGGAATTAGCAGCTCGTGGAGCTAACGCGCGACGTTAGTTAGGTGACTCGTGTTATTAAGTTAACTGATGAGAGGCGTGTGTGTGTGTGTGTGTGGTGGTGGAGGGCAGCTCTATGGCCTGGTGGAGGCAGCTGGTGTGCCTTGGTGGAGGGCAGCTCTATGGCCTGGTGGAGGGCAGCTCTGTGGCCTGGAGGAGGGCAGCTGTGTGCCTTGGTGGAGGGCAGCTCTGTGGCCTGGTGGAGGGCAGCTGTGTGCCTTGGTGGAGGGCAGCTCTATTACCTGGTGGAGGGCAGCTCTGTGGCCTGGAGGAGGGCAGCTGTGTGCCTTGGTGGAGGGCAGCTCTGTGGCCTGGTGGAGGGCAGCTCTATGGCCTGGTGGAGGGCAGCTCTATGGCCTGGAGGAGGGCAGCTCTATGCCTGGTGGAGGGCAGCTCTATGGCCTGGTGGGGGGCAGCTCTATGGCCTGGTGGAGGGCAGCTCTATGGCCTGGTGGAGGGCAGCTCTATGGCCTGGAGGAGGGCAGCTCTATAACCTGGAAGAGGGCAGCTCTATAACCTGGAAGAGGACAGCTCTATGGCCTGGTGGAGGGTGCTCTATGGCCTGGTGGAGGGCAGCTCTATGGCCTGGTGGAGGGCTGCTCTATGGCCTGGTGGAGGGCAGCTCTATGACCTGGAGGAGGCAGCTCTATGGCCTCGTGGAGGGCAGCTCTATGGCCTGGAGGAGGGCAGCTCTATGGCCTGGTGGAGGGCTGCTCTATGGCCTGGTGGAGGGCTGCTCTATGGCCTGGTGGAGGGCAGCTCTATGGCCTGGTGGAGGGCAGCTCTATAACCTGGAGGAGGGCAGCTCTGCACCGTGGGGAGAGAGCTTGTAGTTCCCACTCTGAACTCCTCTATACAAGAAGATATATACTCTCCTCCCTCTTCCACACATATATACATGGAATAGCACATTCAGAGCCTCATTTTCCACATCCTGGGATGGATTCAAGGAGGACTCCTGTGCCTTTTCAGCCAGGAAAAGGATTCACATTGAGCTACTTGGTCTCCATGTGTATATGGGAATACATAACTGAACTCTCCTTGCAACATTCTTGTAGTCTATGTACTTCTAGAATTCAGGAGAGTTGCAGCTTGCATGTCAACATGCAAAGGTGAAGGGGCAGGAAGGGAGAGAGATTGATTCCTCTTCAATAACTCTCGCTACAGACCGGTTTGACTTTTTTTTTAAAAAGGCATAAATTCCCTGAATGGGGAAAAACCTTCTGCTTTTTGGGGATTTTATTTTGTTTATTCAGAATTTTTTTTTGGGGGGGAGGGAGAACACATTTCTGGAAGGGGATTTTTATGTAAACTTTTGTGCGATATACCTTTTTTCTGCTGGAGTTTTAAGGGGTTATGGAATGGTTTCGAGATCTTGATATCTTGGAGAGAGTAGCTGAGTCCAAGGGCGAGGTGTGTCCTGCCTGACGACCTACTCACTTCACTTGGGCTTGATCTGCCTTGATTGACTGTCACTCAACTTTCTGTTCCACAGAAACTTGACAATCCAACGCCACACTTTACCCGTTATTTCTATTGTTCTCATCTTATGGGCTATCACCCCATGGTCACATTTGTCGAACGCCTTTGCAAAGTCTGTGTATACAACATCTGCATTTTGCTTTTCTTCTAGGGCTTCTGCGATTTTGTCATAGTGGTTGAGTAACTGTGACAGACAGGATCTTCCCGCTCTAAATCCATGTTGTCCTGGCTTGCGTAACTCAATATTTTCCATAAAACTGGAAATTTGGGTCTGATCACTTCAAACACTTTTATTATGTGTGATGTTAGTGTAACTGGCCTATAATTTTTTGCCAAGGCTTTACTCCCCCCCTTGTGCAACGGAGCTATATCTGCAGATTTAAGTGCTGCTGGTATCTCCCCTGTATCCAGGCTCTTTCTCCATATTACGCTGAGTGCTCTCGCTACTGGTACTTTACATTTCTTTATGAATATTGAATTCCATGAGTCAGGCCCAGGAGCTGAGTGCATAGGCATATTGTCAATTTCTCTTTCAAAGTCTTCCGAGTTTGTGGTAATATCCGTTATATTATCTGCAGCTTGAATGTCATTCATAAAGAAGCTGTCTGGGTCATCAACTTTCATGTTGTTAATTGGTGTGCTAAACATAGCCTCATATTGGCTTCTTAGAATTTCACTAATCTCTTTGTTGTCCTCTGTGTACGTACCTTCATTTGTAATTAACGGTCCAATACTGGTCGAGGTTTTGGATTTTGATTTTGCGTATGTGAAAAAATATTTTGGATTTTTCCTTATCTCTTGTATAGCTCTCTGTTCCAATTCCATTTCCTCAGACTCATATGATCGCTTCAACGTTTGTTCTATTTCTTCGATCTCCCTGCTTAGGCTTATTTTCCTTGCTTGTGATAGTTGTGTCTGCTGAAGCATTTCCGTTATTTTTTTCCTTCTCCTGTACAGTCGTCTGCGTTCTCTTTCTAGAGTGTTCCTCTTTCTGCCCCTCCTCACAGGCACGTGCTTCAAGCAGACCTTGTAAGCTTCAGCTGTCAGTTGAGCTATTCCCTGTGTGGGAGTTTTGTCGCTTAAGACCGTCTCCCATTGAATGGTTGCAAGGTCTACATTTATTTTTATCCCAGTCAATCCTCTTATTGTTGAAATTGAATTGATTGATGCGCGTATTTAAGGATTTATGTATCTCACTAAAAGAAGTAGGATGAACCCTTTCATATGCACTGTACTGGAGGAGGTACTGGTGGTGGTGGTGGTACTGGTGGTGGTACTGGAGGAGGTACTGGAGGAGGTACTGGTGGTGGTGGTGGTACTGGTGGTGGTACTGGTGGTGGTACTGGAGGAGGTACTGGTGGTGGTGGTGGTACTGGTGGTGGTACTGGTGGTGGTACTGGTGGTGGTACTGGAGGAGGTACTGGTGGTGGTACTGGTCAGTGAGACAGTCCCACACTGTCTGTGTACCATCCGGCCCGGGACGGTTCCTTCCTGGACGCCTCTGAGGGGGTCGCTCGATCTCACTCTTGTGGAACTCTTCGGCAGCGGGCGGCGAGGCTTCGCTTGATATTGCAACACTTCTTAGTCTTGCAATATTCACCTGTGATTCACTATATATAAGACAGTGGTGACCGTAGTCGTCTGGCAATCCACTTCCACAGGTATAGTTGTGTTAGTGAGAATGTAAAGGTACTCGGCTGTACCAGAATGAAGAAATCATGGATTTCCTTGTGGTTAACTTGAAATGATTTCGGGGAATCAACGTCCCCCGGCCCGGTCGTCGACCAGGCCGCCTGGTTGCTGGACTGGTCAAACCAGGCTGCTGGCAGCCTGATGTATGAATCACAGCCTGGTGATCAGGTATTCTTTGGAGGTGTTATCGAGTTCTCTCTTGAACACTGTGAGGAGTTGGCCAGTTATGGTCCACTGTGTTTGTGTCTGCTGTAGCAATTGACAGAGTTGATGGTAGAGTCTGGATATTTTTAGCCACTCTTCTTCTCTTCTTCTTGTTAAAAAATCATCCTGGGCGATAGAGTTGTGGCTGTTTTTGATAGTGGGAGTCTGTCGGTTTTATTCGCCTGGTACCTCTGATATGATGCTGGAACTTGTGTGTGGGAACATTCTTTCTTGTTTAAAGAGTTCTTGCAAAGTTCTGGGTTGAAAAATTGCCTGGTTTTAGTTCCGTGCACTCACAGCTTGCCTTGGATGGGTAAGGTGAGTCACCATGAAACAGTCACAAATTTCCAGCATGTAGTGATTTACTGCCTAAAAAAAAGGGGCACTTTTGTTCATCTCTGTTGCATTTCGAGCAATCTTTTCCATTTTGGGACAATCCCAGTGAGTACATTTGTGATCTGGGATGGTGGTGGGGGGGGGGGGGTGGGGGGGGTCGTGGGGGGGTGGTGGTGCCCAGTACTCTTCTCTCTCTCTGGCTCCTTCAATGATCTTTAGATGAAGAGGTTACCTTGAGGTGCTTCCGGGACTTAGCGTCCCCGCGGCCCGGTCGTCGACCAGGCCTCCAGCGAGTCCTCACTTCCAGGTGGCCAAGTGGTCAGCTATGTGCCTCCCGTCGGGACTAGGGGTAGGGCGCGAATGTACAAGTTGATGGCCCAGGGCGCGGTAAGTAATTAAGGTGCCAACCAGGCGAGGCGTATTCACGTACAAGCTACGGTCAATCCTCCTTTCCTTTCCTCAGGTTTCAGAAAGTGGGGGGGGGGGGGGTGTACAAATTGGAGAAACTCAATGTTATTAAATACTAATTATTCGTGGCGATGTCTGGCGGGTTCCCCCCTTGCCTTCGGGAGGGGAGGACTCTGGCCGCCAGAGGACTCGCCACTTCGGGTTCAGTGGACTCACCTACTTTGGGCTGAGTGGACTCACCCACTTTGGGCTGAGTGGACTCACCACTTCGGGCTCTGCTCCTGCCAAGATAAGGAGGGGGGAGGGGGGGGGGTCCGGGAAGCGTAAAATCACTTGGACTGAACTTGATACTCATACAATTATTGCGTTCATTTCAAATTTGCGAATCTATGTTATGGTCACAGCCTGGTGGATCAAGGTATCACTAGTCGTGCCTGGCCATTGCTCGGGCCTCTGAACTCTCAAAACCCTCCCCAGGTATGTGTCCAGGTATGCCATAACATACCACCCCCCCAGTACCACTGGGCGCGTTCCCCATCTATAACAAAAGACCATCAACGCCCGCACAGCTGGTTGTGTTGTGGGTGTTGGTGGTAGCTAATATTGGTTGTTTGCTGGCGTCAGCTGTCAGCACCAGAGGTTGTTGACGCCGGCGGCCATCTTGACGGCCGGCTGACACATGCGGCTTGACCGCACCGGCGCTGTCAGCCTCTACCGGGAGTCTTTGTTGACTATCAGGCCATCAGTGTTCTGGTAGTTCATCTGAGGTTGTTATGCTTTACTCTGGCTCTGCTTCCTACTTCTCCTGCTGCTGCTGCTGCTGCTGCTTCTGCACATCCTGCTGCTTCTCCTCGTTCAAAGATGGCGTCCCAAAGCACGTGGCTTCCACTTATTCTCCAAGATGTATTGTTCCAATCCGTTCATCAAAATGGCTGTAGGCCCACGCTGTGTGAGGAAGCAGCAGGTGTGGGCCTACACGGTGCCAGTAGGCCAGGTGTAGGCCTATATATTGCGAGTGAGAGGCAGGTGTGCAGAGTACTGACTCTTACAACTCTAACTCAACATTGTCTTGTGTTGTAATTAAGAAATTTAAGATATATCGTCAAGGAAAAATGTAAACAGAGACACTAATTCTACCCAACCTCTTCTAGGCCTAACTAACCTCTTCTCTGTCTCTCTGTGGGTGTTTCCACACCTGTCTCCTTCTGTCAGTGTTTCACATGTCTACCGTCTGTAGCAACCCGCCTGTCAGTGGCCCTTGTCTATTCACGCCCCCAACCCAACCCCCACTCTCTCAAGTAATGCACACTGTTCATTTCTCCTTTTTGTAACCGACTTCCTGCCTGCGCGGCGACGCCATTGGCTGGTTTCTAACCGTCACGTTGAGACGCGGCCAATCACAGGCTCTCCCGCCCCCTCTCCGGCCAAGCCGGCCAATCACGGCCGCGAATACTCCCCGCATTTAGTGTTTTACGACTGCCTATTGCGGGATCAAGAACAGCAATGAGACATTACCCGTCACTTCCGTTTTCAAAAATATCACAGCGGCGTTGCCAGATGTTGCACGGCTCTCTTTGTTGAGGTAGTTAGTCATTTTGGCTCTAGGATTATAGAGTTTCTTGAGGTGATTTGGCAGTTAGGTTCAAAGGGCGGTTTGAATTCAAATCTGCGGGGCAAATTTTTGAAGTTTGTAATGCGGCGACGGTTGACAAAACGGTTGGAAAAAGTCAATTCGTTGAAATTGGGGCCTAGTGAGGCGTGACAGTTGAGGAGGGACGGCGCTAGGTGACGGAGGGACAGGTGGGAGGGGTTGATAGCCTCTCACTAGCCTCTCACAAGGGGGGGGGGGACACAACTCTCACCAGCTGACGGGGGGACACACCTCTCACCAGCTGACGGGGGGACACACCTCTCACCAGCTGACGGGGGACACACCTCTCACCAGCTGACAGGGGGACACACCTCTCACCAGCTGACGGGGGACACACCTCTCACCAGCTGACGGGGGACACACCTCTCACCAGCTGACGGGGGACACACCTCTCACCAGCTGACGGGGGGACACACCTCTCACCAGCTGACGGGGGGACACACCTCTCACCAGCTGACGGGGGACACACCTCTCACCAGCTGACGGGGGGACACACCTCTCACCAGCTGACGGGGGACACACCTCTCACCAGCTGACGGGGGGACACACCTCTCACCAGCTGACGGGGGGACACACCTCTCACCAGCTGACGGGGGACACACCTCTCACCAGCTGACGGTGGACACACCTCTCACCAGCTGACGGGTGGACAAGAAACGTCTTATTAACTTTCACTATGACAGCAAAATATTCTACCTTGAACATGTCTTAGAGTGGTGAAAGTGGGGGGACTGACCGTGACATTAGGGGGGTGTGGGGCCCCCCCATAACCCCTTGATGGGGGGGGCGCCGTTCCCTCCTGCTAGGGGCCCTGAGGGCGCCCTCTGGCCCTCTGGGACCTTGCTCGTAGGGCCCCTTGAACCTGCGAATGGGGAATTAATTTTGGGCCGATAACTCGAATTTGAAATGATTATTTTATGATTGGGACGAGATTGGTACCTTGTTTCATGTATTGGTACCTTGTTCCATACACTGGTACCTTGTGCAGAGTCTGTGTGGCTACTTCAGCCCCATAACACCCTGCTCTCAATAGAGGGGGGACATGATCACGGCATACAAGATACTGAGATGAATTGACAAGCTGGATATGGTACAAAATAAACTCTTTACTCTGAGAGATATTATGACAAGAAGACATAAGTGGAAGCTGGAAATATGTACCAATATGTAGTGATGGACCACCAGAAAGTACCAATATGTACTGATGGACCACCAGAAAGTACCAATATGTAGTGATGGACCACCAGAAAGTACCAATATGTACTGATGGACCACCAGAAAGTACCAATATGTACTGATGGACCACCAGAAAGTACCAATATGTACTGATGGTCCACCAGAAAGTACCAATATGTACTGATGGACCACCAGAAAGTACCAATATGTACTGATGGACCACCAGAAAGTACCAATATGTACTGATGGACCACCAGAAAGTACAAATATGTACTGATGGACCACCAGAAAGTACCAATATGTACTGATGGACCACCAGAAAGTACCAATATGTAGCGATGGACCACCAGACAGTACCAATATGTACTGATGGACCACCAGAAAGTACCAATATGTAGCGATGGACCACCAGACAGTACCAATATGTACTGATGGACCACCAGAAAGTACCAATATGTAGCGATGGACCACCAGACAGTACCAATATATAGTGATGGACCACCAGAAAGTACCAATATGTAGCGATGGACCACCAGAAAGTACCAATATGTAGCGATGGACCACCAGAAAGTACCAATATGTAGTGATGGACCACCAGAAAGTACCAATATGTACTGATGGACCACCAGAAAGTACCAATATGTACTGATGGACCACCAGACAGTACCAATATGTACTGATGGACCACCAGAAAGTACCAATATGTAGTGATGGACCACCAAAAAGTAGCAATATGTAAATCAAGACCAAACAAGGGATACATATTAGACAAGTTTCGGCGTAGGAAAGACCTGGGTAAATACTGGTTTAGAAACAAGGATGTTTTGAATGAAGAACAAATTACCTTGTGGTTACCTTGAGGTGCTTCCGGGGCTTAGCGTCCCCGCGGCCCGGTCCTCGACCAGGCCTCCTGGTTGCTGGACTGATCAACCAGGTTGATCAGGTATCCTTTGGAGCTGTTTGTAAAGTTCTCTCTTGAACACGACATAATGTTCGTGGGATTCTTAAATTTGTTCATTCGGGAATTAGATACATATACATATATGCATTTTGGCCAGATATACATGTACATGTATGTATGCATTTTGGCCAGATATACATACACATGTATGCATTTTGGCCAGATATACATGTACATGTATGTATGCATTTTGGCCAGATATACATATACATGTATGCATTTTGGCCAGATATACATATACATGTATGCATTTTGGCCAGATATACATATACATGTATGCATTTTGGCCAGATATACATACACATGTATGCATTTTGGCCAGATATACATATACATGTATGCATTTTGGCCAGATATACATACACATGTATGCATTTTGGCCAGATATACATATACATGTATACATTTTGGCCAGATATACATATACATGTATACATTTTGGCCAGATATACAAATTGGAGCTGCCTCGTACAACCCAGCCGGGTTCTTTGTTATGATCAAGCAAGTTGTGATCAAGCAAGTTGTATGCATGTGGCATAGTTGCTGGCGGTTGACACATCAACAATTGAAGTTTTGCAACAAGTCAATCTGCATCGTTTCATTTCATAATGTTTCCATTTGTTCACAACTACCAGAATACAATTTTTGTTTCTCTCAAGTGACTGTGGTTCATTGTGGTACTTAAATTATATCTTTGTGTTCTTCAGTGTGTATAATTCTTTCCAAAGAGTCTGCCCCCCATGCCTGATGTGTCTATTCCCTTGGGTATTGTTTATGTGGTGATCATGTCTCTCTCTAAGATTCTCCCTTTGTCCCTTCGTTGTGTTTTATTGGACTTTCCTCTGCCCGTAGATTTCCTTATATATATATATATATATATATATATATATATATATATATATATATATATATATATATATATATATATATATATATGCGAACAAGCCTGAATGGTCCCCAGGACTATATGCAACTACCATCCGAGTGCCGGCGGGGAAGTGGTTCAAATAGCTTCGGCTATTACTTCCTTTTGTCCGGTCGTGATGGTCAAGCGGGTTAAGGCGTCCCTGTACATACCAGTTGCATTGTTCATGGCAGTATGGGTTCGAGTCACTTCTGGGGTGTGAGTTTTCAGTTATATATATATATATATATATATATATATATATATATAAATATATATATATATATATATATATATATATATATATATATATATATATATATATATATTTACTCTATAGGTATTCAACATCGTTCTATGTCAGGAAAAATTATATTATTTCAGCAAGGCCTAGAGGCAGGGCAGAACAAAGCGCTGATTGGTGGTCAGAGTTCAAATTAAAATTAGACCTAAATAAAATTGGAACAGAAACAGCTTAGAGGGAATAAAAACCAATTCTTCTATTCCTACAGTTGCTGTTTTTAACAGTTTTTAAGTTAATGTTTCGAGTTTTTTGGTTTAATATATTTCTAATTGTTTTATGTTTGTGAATATATTTAGATGTTTTAAACATTTCAAGAGTGTGGAAATTGTCTCCGTGTCCCTTGTAGGAGTGGGTGTCCCACTGTCCCTTGCAGGAGTGGGTGTCCCCCTGTCCCTTGCAGGAGTGGGTGTCCCACTGTCTCTTGCAGGAGTGGGTGTCTCACTGTCCCTTGCAGGAGTGGGTGTCCCCCTGTCCCTTGCAGGAGTGGGTGTCCCCCTGTCCCTTGCAGGAGTGGGTGTCTCACTGTCCCTTGCAGGAGTGGGTGTCTCACTGTCCCTTGCAGGAGTGGGTGTCCCCCTGTCCCTTGCAGGAGTGGGTGTCTCACTGTCCCTTGCAGGAGTGGGTGTCCCACTGTCCCTTGCAGGAGTGGGTGTCTCACTGTCCCTTGCAGGAGTGGGTGTCTCACTGTCCCTTGCAGGAGTGGGTGTCTCACTGTCCCTTGCAGGAGTGGGTGTCCCGTGTCTCTTGCAGGAGTGGGTGTCCCACTGTCCCTTGCAGGAGTGGGTGTCCCCCTGTCTCTTGCAGGAGTGGGTGTCTCACTGTCCCTTGCAGGAGTGGGTGTCTCACTGTCCCTTGCAGGAGTGGGTGTCTCACTGTCCCTTGCAGGAGTGGGTGTCTCACTGTCCCTTGCAGGAGTGGGTGTCCCCCTGTCCCTTGCAGGAGTGGGTGTCTCACTGTCCCTTGCAGGAGTGGGTGTCCCTCTGTCCCTTGCAGGAGTGGGTGTCCCCCTGTCCCTTGCAGGAGTGGGTGTCCCACTGTCCCTTGCAGGAGTGGGTGTCCCCTGTCCCTTGCAGGAGTGGGTGTCCCTCTGTCCCTTGCAGGAGTGGGTGTCTCACTGTCCCTTGCAGGAGTGGGTGTCTCACTGTCCCTTGCAGGAGTGGGTGTCCCCCTGTCCCTTGCAGGAGTGGGTGTCTCACTGTCCCTTGCAGGAGTGGGTGTCCCACTGTCCCTTGCAGGAGTGGGTGTCTCACTGTCCCTTGCAGGAGTGGGTGTCTCACTGTCCCTTGCAGGAGTGGGTGTCTCACTGTCCCTTGCAGGAGTGGGTGTCTCACTGTCCCTTGCAGGAGTGGGTGTCCCACTGTCCCTTGCAGGAGTGGGTGTCTCACTGTCCCTTGCAGGAGTGGGTGTCCCTCTGTCCCTTGCAGGAGTGGGTGTCCCTCTGTCCCTTGCAGGAGTGGGTGTCCCTCTGTCCCTTGCAGGAGTGGGTGTCCCTCTGTCCCTTGCAGGAGTGGGTGTCCCCCTGTCACTTGCAGGAGTGGGTGTCCCACTGTCCCTTGCAGGAGTGGGTGTCCCACTGTCCCTTGCAGGAGTGGGTGTCCCCTGTCCCTTGCAGGAGTGGGTGTCCCCCTGTCTCTTGCAGGAGTGGGTGTCCCACTGTCCCTTGCAGGAGTGGGTGTCCCCCTGTCTCTTGCAGGAGTGGGTGTCCCACTGTCTCTTGCAGGAGTGGGTGTCCCCCTGGCATCCTGTAGGGGGAACACTTTCGTCACGCCGTCACGAAGCGTCGCTAGCAACGCACCAGTGACGCAATGAGTCACTCTTGCACGCGTAAATGGTCACTTCACGCATCGACGCAATCGTAAACGCACACTCACGCACCCCCGCACACACACAGGGGTAGTGGTGGGGGGGGAGTGGTAGTGGGTGAGTGGAGAGCACGCTGGATATGTAGCCCTGTGGTCCAGGGTTCGATTCCCGGTGCCGGCGGAAACAGATGAGCAGAGTTTCTTTCACCCTGATGTGCCTGTTACCTAGCAGTAAATAGGTAAATATAGTGATAAATTCCAGGTACTCAGGTACGGCAAAAATGAGGATCTGAAACATAATACAGGGTACAAAACACAATCAAATCTTCCCATAGTAGAAAAACAGCATGTCAAGGATTTGGGAATAATGATGTCTGACGACCTAACGTTTAGGGAGCATAACCAAGCAAATATTGCGACAGCCAGAAAAATGATCGGATGGATTACGAGAACTTTCAAATCCAGGGATCCCATCACAATGGTTGTACTCTTCAAGTCACTTGTGTTGTCCCGTCTTGAGTACTGCTCAGTACTCACTTCCCCCTTCAGAGCAGGAGAGATTGTGTTGTCCCGTCTTGAGTACTGCTCAGTACTCACTTCCCCCTTCAGAGCAGGAGAGATTGCTGAAATAGAGGGAATACAGAGAACATATACGGCACGCATAGACGAGATAAAACACCTAAATTATTGGGATCGTCTCAAAAGCTCTC
>WNGS01166409.1:0-30796 GCA_020271785.1 Procambarus virginalis
ATATATATATATATATATATATATATATATATATATATATATATATATATATATATATATATATATATATATATATATATATGTTATTAAATATGACCGAAAAAGTAAGATTAATAATTCTAACACGAATTTTCTCAATTTTCCTTATGTTTGTTTTTACTGATGACGGTAAATGAAAAATCAATTCTCCAAAATTCATTCTTTATTTCTTAGTCTGACGCGACACTTGAACGCGTTTCGTAATAACTAATTACATTTTCAAAGACTTTTAGTTTTCTCACACAACTATAACCTTAAAGCACTAAACAGTTCTTTACTATGCTATGATTTAAACAGCTTTCATCTTTCATTTTATACCCGCGTTTTGGGTGAGGTGATATGTTACAACAGTTTTTAATGAGGTGAACAAAACTTTCAACAAAGGACAGAACACGAAAACAATGGATATTAACTGGATATTAACTGGGTAAATTGAAGGTATGAATGGAAGTAACTGCGGAAGGGCCTATTGGCCCATATTTCTTGATGCTTCTATATTGGAGCGGGGTCTTGAAGTGGGTAGAATATAGTTGTGCATTAATTGACTGTTGATTGCTGGTGTTGACTTCTTGATGTGTAGTGCCTCGCAGATGTCAAGCCGCCTGCTATCGCTGTACCTATCGATGATTTCTGTGTTATTTGTTAAGATTTCTCTGGTGATGGTTTGGTTGTGGGAAGAGAGTATATGTTCCTTAATGGAGCCCTGTTGCTTATGCATCGTTAAACGCCTGGAAAGAGATGTTGTTGTCTTGCCTATATACTGAGTTTTTTGGGGCTTACAGTCCCCAAGTGGACATTTAAAGGCATAGACGACGTTTGTCTCTTTTAGGGCGTTCTGCTCCGTGTCTGGAGAGTTTTTCATTAGTAGGCTGGCTGTTTTTTTGGTTTTATAGTAAATCGTTAGTTGTATCTTCTGATTTTTGTCTGTAGGGATAACATTTCTATTAACAATATCTTTCAGGACCCTTTCCTCCGTTTTATGAGCGGTGGAGAAGAAGTTCCTGTAAAATAGTCTAATAGGGGGTATAGGTGTTGTATTAGTTGTTTCTTCAGAGGTTGCATGGCGTTCTACTTTCCTTCTTATGATGTCTTCAATGAAACCATTGGAGAAGCCGTTGTTGACTAGGACCTGCCTTACCCTACAGAGTTCTTCGTCGACTTGCTTCCATTCTGAGCTGTGGCTGAGAGCACGGTCGACATAAGCGTTAACAACACTCCTCTTGTACCTATCTGGGCAGTCACTGTTGGCATTTAGGCACATTCCTATGTTTGTTTCCTTAGTGTAGACTGCAGTGTGGAAACCTCCGCTCCTTTCCATGACTGTTACATCTAGAAAGGGCAGCTTCCCATCCTTCTCCATCTCGTAAGTGAAACGTAACACAGAATTCTGCTCAAACGCTTCTTTCAGCTCCTGCAGATGTCTGACATCAGGTACCTGTGTAAAAATGTCGTCAACATACCTGCAGTATATGGCCGGTTTCAAGTTTAAGTCGACTAAGACTTTTTCCTCGATAGTACCCATGTAGAAGTTTGCAAACAGGACGCCTAGGGGAGAACCCATGGCGACCCCATCTACTTGCTTATACATGTGCCCATCCGGGCTCAAGAAGGGTGCCTCCTTAGTACAAGCTTGGAGTAGTTTCCTCAGGATATTTTCTGGCATGTCAAGGGGAGTACAGGCCGGGTCTCGATACACTCGGTCCACTATCATCCCGATTGTTTCATCCACAGGTACGTTGGTGAACAGTGATTCTACGTCCAACGAGGCTCTTATCCCTGTAGCCCGTGTTCCCCGCAGTAAGTCAACAAATTCCTTCGGGGATTTCAGGCTGAAGTTGCACGGGACATAAGGAGTCAGTAAGCCGTTGAGTCGTTTCGCCAGTCTGTACGTGGGTGTGGGTATCTGGCTGATAATTGGCCGAAGTGGGTTTCCAGGCTTATGCGTCTTGACGTTTCCATACGCATATCCAGGTTTATATTCTCCAATAATCTTTGGCAGGTGGAGTCCGGATTTCTTGGCATTCACAGTTTCAATCAACTTGTTGACCTTTGTTTTCAATTCGGCTGTAGTGTCCTTCGTTACCCTTTGGAATTTAGTTTGGTCAGAGAGTATGCTGTTCATTTTCGCCAGATATTCGTCTTTCTTAAGGATGACGTATATTGGCGACTTGTCGCCTCTCCTGACAACTATCTCCTTGTTCTCACGAAGGCTCTTGGCTGCCGCTTTGAGCTCGGGGGTCAGTATGGTACTTCTGTAGTTGCCTCGATTCTTTCCTCCTTCTGCAATAAGTTCAGCTTGTAAGGTGTCTTTGGTGGTGACCTTCTTTTGTGCTTCGAGGTCAAATATGTCGTCCAACAGGATCTCCAACTCCACTTTCCGGGCCAACGCACTTGGTCTGGACATAACGTGACAGTTTATACCCAGATTTAGGAGAGTGACTTGGTCCTCAGTGAGGTTGATACCTGCAAGGTTCAGGAAGCCGTCTCTTGGTCGTGGAATTGCCATGGGTCCTCCATATGTGTTGTTGCTAACAACACTATATGGAGGACCCATGGCAATTCCACGACCAAGAGACGGCTTCCTGAACCTTGCAGGTATCAACCTCACTGAGGACCAAGTCACTCTCCTAAATCTGGGTATAAACTGTCACGTTATGTCCAGACCAAGTGCGTTGGCCCGGAAAGTGGAGTTGGAGATCCTGTTGGACGACATATTTGACCTCGAAGCACAAAAGAAGGTCACCACCAAAGACACCTTACAAGCTGAACTTATTGCAGAAGGAGGAAAGAATCGAGGCAACTACAGAAGTACCATACTGACCCCCGAGCTCAAAGCGGCAGCCAAGAGCCTTCGTGAGAACAAGGAGATAGTTGTCAGGAGAGGCGACAAGTCGCCAATATACGTCATCCTTAAGAAAGACGAATATCTGGCGAAAATGAACAGCATACTCTCTGACCAAACTAAATTCCAAAGGGTAACGAAGGACACTACAGCCGAATTGAAAACAAAGGTCAACAAGTTGATTGAAACTGTGAATGCCAAGAAATCCGGACTCCACCTGCCAAAGATTATTGGAGAATATAAACCTGGATATGCGTATGGAAACGTCAAGACGCATAAGCCTGGAAACCCACTTCGGCCAATTATCAGCCAGATACCCACACCCACGTACAGACTGGCGAAACGACTCAACGGCTTACTGACTCCTTATGTCCCGTGCAACTTCAGCCTGAAATCCCCGAAGGAATTTGTTGACTTACTGCGGGGAACACGGGCTACAGGGATAAGAGCCTCGTTGGACGTAGAATCACTGTTCACCAACGTACCTGTGGATGAAACAATCGGGATGATAGTGGACCGAGTGTATCGAGACCCGGCCTGTACTCCCCTTGACATGCCAGAAAATATCCTGAGGAAACTACTCCAAGCTTGTACTAAGGAGGCACCCTTCTTGAGCCCGGATGGGCACATGTATAAGCAAGTAGATGGGGTCGCCATGGGTTCTCCCCTAGGCGTCCTGTTTGCAAACTTCTACATGGGTACTATCGAGGAAAAAGTCTTAGTCGACTTAAACTTGAAACCGGCCATATACTGCAGGTATGTTGACGACATTTTTACACAGGTACCTGATGTCAGACATCTGCAGGAGCTGAAAGAAGCGTTTGAGCAGAATTCTGTGTTACGTTTCACTTACGAGATGGAGAAGGATGGGAAGCTGCCCTTTCTAGATGTAACAGTCATGGAAAGGAGCGGAGGTTTCCACACTGCAGTCTACACTAAGGAAACAAACATAGGAATGTGCCTAAATGCCAACAGTGACTGCCCAGATAGGTACAAGAGGAGTGTTGTTAACGCTTATGTCGACCGTGCTCTCAGCCACAGCTCAGAATGGAAGCAAGTCGACGAAGAACTCTGTAGGGTAAGGCAGGTCCTAGTCAACAACGGCTTCTCCAATGGTTTCATTGAAGACATCATAAGAAGGAAAGTAGAACGCCATGCAACCTCTGAAGAAACAACTAATACAACACCTATACCCCCTATTAGACTATTTTACAGGAACTTCTTCTCCACCGCTCATAAAACGGAGGAAAGGGTCCTGAAAGATATTGTTAATAGAAATGTTATCCCTACAGACAAAAATCAGAAGATACAACTAACGATTTACTATAAAACCAAAAAAACAGCCAGCCTACTAATGAAAAACTCTCCAGACACGGAGCAGAACGCCCTAAAAGAGACAAACGTCGTCTATGCCTTTAAATGTCCACTTGGGGACTGTAAGCCCCAAAAAACTCAGTATATAGGCAAGACAACAACATCTCTTTCCAGGCGTTTAACGATGCATAAGCAACAGGGCTCCATTAAGGAACATATACTCTCTTCCCACAACCAAACCATCACCAGAGAAATCTTAACAAATAACACAGAAATCATCGATAGGTACAGCGATAGCAGGCGGCTTGACGTCTGCGAGGCACTACACATCAAGAAGTCAACACCAGCAATCAACAGTCAATTAATGCACAAATATATTCTACCCACTTCAAGACCCCGCTCCAATATAGAAGCATCAAGAAATATGGGCCAATAGGCCCTTCCGCAGTTACTTCCATTCATACCTTCAATTTACCCAGTTAATATCCAGTTAATATCCATTGTTTTCGTGTTCTGTCCTTTGTTGAAAGTTTTGTTCACCTCATTAAAAACTGTTGTAACATATCACCTCACCCAAAACGCGGGTATAAAATGAAAGATGAAAGCTGTTTAAATCATAGCATAGTAAAGAACTGTTTAGTGCTTTAAGGTTATAGTTGTGTGAGAAAACTAAAAGTCTTTGAAAATGTAATTAGTTATTACGAAACGCGTTCAAGTGTCGCGTCAGACTAAGAAATAAAGAATGAATTTTGGAGAATTGATTTTTCATTTACCGTCATCAGTAAAAACAAACATAAGGAAAATTGAGAAAATTCGTGTTAGAATTATTAATCTTACTTTTTCGGTCATATTTAATAACATATATATATATATATATATATATATATATATATATATATATATATATATATATATATTTCTTTCTTTCTTTCTTTACTTGCTACGAGAACGTGAGAACCAGGCACGCTGCTGAACCACGAGCTCCTGGAAAGAACAACTGGTCAGTGAAACTCGGTGTTTGTGTTGAAACGTCTATCACTTTTTGTATTCAGCACTCTAAAACAAACTTTTAACGGGTTATATATAATTTTCTCATCTTGTACTGCTATATAGTTAGGTCTTCAGTTCAGTTACGAACTTGACGGAGAATACAAAATCATAACCAAACAAATACAGCAAGTGAGAAAGGAAATATTAGCTCTATGTCAAGACGTACATTTAGAGAGGTGACCATTAAAGATAAGTAAACACCGCTCTTCTCTTCACAGAATGTTTTCTTGATGCCTAGGAATGAGTCAGACCCGCCTGTGATCACCTGGCCGATGACTACAGGTTGGCAAGTGACGTAATGAAAACCCCAGCTGCTCACCGTGCCGCGTCACTGCGAGCTAAAAGTGCTCTCATTATGAGACTACCTCTCAACGCTTGCAGCTGAATAACTGTGGCTCCTGCCAGAGGGTTACCACTGCCACACCACTGGAACTGTCTCTACTCACTTGTGCTAATGTACAGCTCAATTCTGACCTGCCATTGTAACTTGTTATGACCTCCATACAGCTTTGTGGAATGAGTCTACCTCATTTGAAGGTTATCTGGAGATGATTTCGGGGCTTTTAGTGTCCCCGCGGCCCGGTCCTCAACCAGGCCCCCACCCCCAGGAGGCCTGGTCGAGCCTGTGACAGCTGACTAAAACTCAGGTACCTATTTACTGCTAGGTAACAGGGGCATAGGGTGAAGGAAACTCTGCCCATTGTTTCTCGCCGGCGCCTGGGATAGAACCCTGGACCACAGGATCACAAGTCCAGCGTGCTGTCCGCTCGGCCGACCGGCTCCTCCACGGCTCGACCTTTGTCCGCTCGGCCGACCGGCTCCCCCACGGCTCGACCTTAGTGAGAGTTATTCTACTGACTGGACCTGATTGAGAGGTCAGAGGAAAGATGTATATATTAAATAATTAAATAGACGTCAGTGAGAAATTACAAGTTACAAGGAGAGGATGGACACTGGTAATAAGTGACATGAAATGAGATGTCGATACTTTGGGGAACGTGAAGTGACACTAGCAGGAGGTCGTAACCTCACTTGAGGTGCAACTGTCGTCAGAGGTGGATGTATTGTCCTGATCTGCAAGAAGGAAGAATGTAGTTCCCAGTGTTAGTGGTAGAGTGAAGGCTACTTGGTCGCAAGTATGAGGAAGCTATTGGGGACTTAGTACTCTCTGTGATTTTGATAATTAGAGGCGGCCAGGAAGTGAGTGTTTGGCCATGCCTTTGTGGAACTCTAATTGTGTTGCTTTGTCAAGAGGAAGCAAGCAAGCAGGCGTTTCTCTGGTGGAGCCTGCCAGGCGACGTTGTAAACTCAACGTCTTGCCGTCAAATCCATCTAAAGCGAGATGGACTTGGCGCCTAGACGAGCAAACGCCTCTTAACTTGCTATCATTCTCGATTCTTGCACAATATACATCGCTACGGACAGGTACTCTGGGACCTCACAATTAACACCACATCCTCAACAGCATTGAAGAGGATGAAGACCTCACAAAACACTGGAAACACCTCATAGAACAAGCAGAACAACACAGAAAACTAACACCTCAGGAATTTTCGAAACAAATATATTGCTTACAAGGATCAACTCATACTCCATTTAAATACCTTCTACAGAACATCAACAAAATCACAGAACCTCATGGAGTATTTAACATTTTTAAGCATCATTGGGAATGCATCTTTCATCCACATCCTCATGAACCAACTGCCCTACCCAACATTGAAGTAGTTGAAGATATGGGTACACCAAAACAGACACGAAACCTCACCCGACGACCTCATTCACCTTGACAACCTCAACTCACACACTGAATTACAGACTCCCCTGACTCCAGCTGATGTCAAGATTGCTTCATAGGCATTCGTCATAGAGCCCTGGTGCGTCTGGTATTGGCCATACTCTACTTCGACAACGCCATGTCTCTATCATTGTTGCTATCACTAACTTATTCAATGCCTCTTTTGCCTCTGGATATTTTCCTCTCCCATTCAAATCTGCCACTGTTACCTCACATTGACCCTAAAACCTACAGACCCATCAGCCTTCTAAAAACACTTGGCAAAGTCTCTGAAAAGCTGGTCAGCATGAGACTCTGAACTCACCTAGAAAGCAATGACTTTCTCACTAAGAAACAGTTTGGATTCCGGATTCACCAGTCCACACACTACGCCTTAAACATCATGACCTGATATTTAGCAGGATATGTTTATAGAGAGGGTTGTCAGCTGGTAAGTGCTTCTCTGAAGTCTTCAACAGAGTGCAAGGTTTACCTAATGTCATATCATAGCCAATACTTTGCCTGGTTGATACCTGGTTCATGGGGTTCTGGGAGTTCTTCTACTCCCCAAGCCCGGCCCGAGGCCAGGCTTGACTTGTGAGAGTTTGGTCCACTAGGCTGTTGCATGGAGCGGCCCGCAGGCCCACATACCCACCACAGCCCGGTTGGTCCGTCACTTCCTGGAGGAATAAATCTAGTTTCCTCTTGAAGATGTCCACGGTTGTTCCGGCAATATTTCTTATGCTTGCTGGGAGGACGTTGAACAACCGCGGACCTCTGATGTTTATACAGTGTTCTCTGATTGTGCCTATCGCACCTCTGCTCTTCACTGGTTCTATTCTGCATTTTCTTCCATATCGTTCACTCCAGTACGTCGTTATTTTACTGTGCAGATTTGGTACTTGGCCCTCCAGTATCTTCCAGGTGTATATTATTTGATATCTCTCTCGTCTTCTTTCTAGTGAGTACATTTGGAGAGCTTTGAGACGATCCCAATAATTTAGGTGCTTTACCTCGTCTATGCGTGCCGTATATGTTCTCTGTATTCCCTCTATTTCAGCAATCTCTCCTGCTCTGAAGGGGGAAGTGAGTACTGAGCAGTATTCAAGACGGGACAACACAAGTGACTTGAAGAGTACAACCATTGTGATGGGATCCCTGGATTTGAAAGTTCTCGTAATCCATCCTATCATTTTTCTGGCTGTCGCAATATTTGCTTGGTTATGCTCCATAAACGTTAGGTCGTCAGACATTATTATTCCCAAATCCTTTACATGCTGTTTTCCTACTATGGGTACATTTGATTGTGTTTTGTACTCTGTATTATGTTTAAGGTCCTCATTTTTACCGTACCTGAGTACCTGGAATTTATCACTGTTAAACATCATGTTATTTTCTGATGCCCAGTCGAAAACTTTATTAATATCAGCTTGAAGTTTTTCAATGTCTTCATCCGAGGTAATTTTCATACTGATTTTTGTGTCATCTGCAAAGGATGATACGAAGCTGTGACTTGTATTTTTGTCTATATCTGATATGAGAATAAGGAAAAGCAGCGGTGCAAGGACTGTACCCTGAGGTACAGAGCTTTTAACTGCACTTGGACTAGATTTTATATGGTTGACCGTTACTCGCTGAGTCCTGTTTGACAGAAAACTGAGTATCCAGCGTCCTACTTTACCGGTTATTCCCATTGACTTCATTTTGTGTGCTATCACGCCATGGTCACATTTATCGAAAGCCTTTGCGAAGTCCGTGTATATTACATCAGCATTCTGTTTTTCTTCTAATGCCTCAGTGACTTTGTCGTAGTGCTCAAGTAGCTGTGAGAGGCACGATCTTCCCGCTCGAAATCCATGTTGGCCTGGGTTGTGAAGGTCATTGGTCTCCATGAAATTGGTGACCTGACTCCTAATCACTCTCTCAAATACTTTTATGATGTGCGATGTTAGTGCAACTGGTCTATAATTCTTTGCCAATGCTTTGCTCGCTCCCTTGTGTAGAGGGGCTATGTCTGCTACTTTAAGTGCATCTGGTATCTCCCCCGTGTCCAAGCTCTTCCTCCACACTATACTGAGTGCCTGTGCTACCGGCACTTTGCATTTCTATATAAATATTGAATTCCATGAGTCAGGACCTGGGACCGAGTGCATGGGCATGTTTTCAATTTCTCTTTCAAAATTTAGTGCGCTCGTGTTGATATCAGTTATATTTACAGGGGTTTGAATATCCCGCATAAGGAAATTATCTGGATCTTCCACTTTCATGTTGTTTATTGGAGTGCTAAACATGTCCTCATACTGCTTATTTAGGATTTCACTAATTTCTTTGTCATCCTCCGTGTATGAACCTTCACTTGTACGAATAGGTCCAATACTGGCAGTGGTTTTTGCTTTTGATTTCGCATATGAGAAGAAATATTTTGGATTTTTCTTTATTTCCTGAATTGCTTTCTGTTCTAACTGCCTTTCTTCAGTTTCATATGAGTGTTTCAATTTCCGCTCGATTTCTTCAATCTCCCTATTTAAATTATTCCTTCTTTGATGGGAAATTCGTGTCTGCATAAGCAGTTCTGTTATTTTTTTCCTGCGTTTGTACTGTCGTCTGCGTTCTCTTTCTACGTTAGATCTCTTTCTGGCTTTCCTCAAGGGAACATGTTTCAGACAGACTTGATGCGCTTCCGCAGTCAGTTTTTCTATTCCTTCTGTAGGACTTGTATTACTTAAAACAGTTTCCCATGGAATGTTTGTAAGTTCCCTGTTTATTATCTCCCAGTCTATCCTTTTATTATTAAAATTGAATTTACTGAATAGCCCCTCTCGCTTTATCAACGTTTTAGGTCTATTCTGAGTATTGATGGTCGTTTGCACTTCAATGAGCTTGTGATCTGAATATGTGGTATCTGATATCGTAATGTCTCTGATAATGTCTTCATTGTTCGTAAAGACCAAATCTAAAATATTTTCATTTCTCGTTGGCTCCGATATCTGCTGACTGAGTGAAAATTTGTCACAGAATCTAAGTAGTTCTCTAATCTGTGGTTGGTTAGGTCCCGATAGATTTCCTGATATAATATTATTGTTTGCTATTCTCCACCTGAGACTAGGCAAGTTGAAGTCACCTAGGAAGATAATATCAGGTATCGGGTTCTCCAAATTATCAAGGCTACTCTCTATTTTGTTTATCTGTTCTGTGAATTCCTCAGCCGTTGCATCTGGCGGTTTGTATATTAGAATAATCACTAAATTTATTTTCTCTATTTTTAATCCCAGTACCTCTACCACCTCATTTGTAACGTTTAGGAGCTCCGAGCATACAAGGTCTTCCCTAATATACAGACCCACCCCTCCATGTGACCTACTTTTCCTATCACACCTGTATAGGTTATATCCTGGAATCCAGATCTCACTGTCCAACAATTCCCCTGCATGGGTTTCTGTGAAAGCTCCAAAATGCAAGCTCCAAAGCTTGCATTTTATTCAATAACAGCATAGTAATTTTGGTTGGGACAAGAGGCAGGAACGTAGCTCATGACATCACTTGGGCACCAGAGGCCACCCTTAGACCTCCACACCCCCTCTGTGTCTACCACACCCTCCTCTTTATCTCATGCGAACAGGGATGAGAGACACACACACACACAAGAATGAGTACACTCACATATCCAAACATGAAGAGAACACTCACACACGCAATCTCTTTTAAACTAAATACGCACACTCTTACCAACATAGGCATGTGTGTACTCGCAACCTGCTCTCGCACAAGACAGCACATATATGACTTATTGCTTATAATCACGATTTTGCATATAAATAAGTACATATGTGACATATGCCATATTTTTTTCAAGGCACTAACTTTTTCTCTCAGTTTTATTAAGCAATAGAGATTTTATACAAAATTTGACAATATCCTGAGTTACTTTACAATTTATTTAAATATTTTAGTTTTGTTTTATTATTTTTATAAAACTGTAATATCAATATAGGTATAGGTTCAGTACTAATTGTAATATCTTAGCATACTAAGAAGGTTAGGTTAGGTTGTGGTTTTCTATTCAGCTTCTCAAGGTAAACTCAAATATTCACAATAAATTAGTATGTCACATAAGCACTTATTCATAAGCAAGATATTGACTATAAGCAAGTGCAAGAATAGGTTGGTACTCGCAATCACACATGCACACACACACACACACACACGCTCACTCACTCACTCACTCACTCACTCACTCACTCACTCACTCACTCACTCACTCACTCACTCACTCTCACACTCACCCTCTCGTTCACATTCACTCACACTTACTCAAACTCACACACACTCACTCATGCTCACTCACACACAGTCACTCACACTCACTCACATTCTCATTCACTCCTTTATTCTCACTCACACTCACTTTCTCTCTCTCTCTCTCTCTCTCTCTCTCTCTCTCTCTCTCTCTCTCTCTCTCTCTCTCTCTCTCTCTCTCTCTCCTCTCTCTCTCTCTCTCTCTCTCATGCTCTCTCTCTCATGCTCTCTCTCTCTCCCTTTCTGTCCCTCCCTGACTATCTCTATCCCAACATAGTAGGCAAAAGGAACAAACATGGCAGGAAGACATGCCAATGGCACAGGGAAAAGTCAGAGTTACTCAATGAAGGAGATGTTCGGCCAAGCTTGGGAGGAAATCAGAAGGGGAAATGAGGAATGAAAAAAGCATGAAATGAGGAATGCCAAAAGCACCCTGCAAATCGAGATGATAGCAGCAAAGGAGGAGATAAAAATCCTCAAAGAGAACCATACTAGGCTCAGCATCAGAAGATGGAAATGTATCAATGGATGGGACTGCCACTATATATGCAACATTTGCAGAAATGCTTAGAAAGAGTTCAGAAGCAATGTGCCACAGTGAAGTGGCACTATAACAACAGCTAAATAGCAACTACTCCGGTCCATTGCTGTGCAGCTGCATACTGAACTAACCTGAACACGGGTGTGCCCACTGACGATGCAATATTGCAAACAAATAATTCACAAGACTAGTTTACACCACAGTGAGTGATTCGTTATGTTAATGTCTATCCAGTGGCACTTGCAAAACAGCTATTCAACATCCCCTCGCACTGCAGGCTGATTAAATGAACTAACTGAACAAAGATGCCCACGGATGACACAAGCTTGCAGTCAATATTGTCACGGCTTCACGGTGAGCAGCTACTATAATCGCAATCTCACGGGTCTTTCAACACTTCAGGCGAGATACCCACGTAACTAGGCGGGTAGTTCAACACTGACTCCCCCTATCACAACCTAATGTGAACACTCTTTGCAACTCCCTGCAAGAAGTTGAACTGTAAACAGTAAACAAAGCCAGGCAAGGTGGGATTCTGAGACACTTTTCCAGTAATCCCCAAGTTACTTTACTCTCGTCACCAGACGATAAACAAAAGAAATTGCCTTAATCAATTACAAAGTTGATTATGTGATTAATTACGTTAATTGACTGTCCACAGCAGTGAGAAACAAAGTACTTTACGTTAATCACAAACACTTGTCTCTCTTAACACAAGTCAACTTGTTAACAATAACTCAAAGTCTCTTACATTACATCACACTTGACTCCTTTCATGTATTCAGTGAGTAATTCCTAATTAATGTCAAACGGACAACTACTTAAATCTCAATCGAGTTACGTTAACTAAGCCTGCCACTATCTTGGTAGCTTCTCAACAGTCTATGTCAAAATTTACTTTAATGAGTGGTAATTACTCTAATTAACCTCGAGCAATTAATTAACTGTCACCAGGACCTATAATTAATCATACATAAATACGTCTCACTCTGCACTGCCTATGCAGGTCTCATCAAACACTGAATTCACGGACGAGGTGTTAATTACTCCACTAATTAACATGAGTGCATCTTAATCCACTGTCACCAGTCAGGATATGATTAATATAACGAGTTATGCTAGCTCCATGACCTCGCTTTACCGAGTCATCAAGACCTTTGACGTTAATTACTCCACTAATTATCATGAGCCACTAATTGATATACCCCAGAAAGGTAATTAGTCTCGAGCAAATTACGTTAACACAAATACTGTCAGACCTTGACAGTTGCTCCCCACTATGTGAATTCAGGATGAGAATGCTAATTAAATGATTTGCTAGAGTGGTCAGTTAGTTATCCCACGGACAATTAATTGCACCTGAAACGTATCTCAACGAGCTCAGCACTGTTTCCCTTAACAGCTCTCTCACACATTAAGTAATGTGCAACCTCTTATAAAGTTAATTCCCTTAATTAACTCACTGAATCCTTAAGTCCTCAACACAACTTAAAGAACACAAAGTAACCCCAGGTTACATAGGTCACACTTACAGTGGCATAACAACATAAATGCACAGCCCACACACGGTTGCAGCTTCTGCAACACGGTAATTACTGAACCTTCAGAGTAATGACACACGGTTTGGCAACAACAAAAGTATACCTACATTACAGCCCCCTCTAATCTTGCAACAGTTGCAAGAGACTACTGTGCACAATCACTACTTCTACTTCAGCAAAACAATTTACGTTAATATAAGACACCGTCGCTACACTGACAGCTGGCACTAATTCTCATAATTAGGCAGATTAACCAATCAATTGCTTGCTCTCTCATTAAGTATTGTGAATTCCCCTGAATAATGAAAAGGACCTCCTTAAATCAACAACACGGTGCTTAGGGCAGTAATATAACGTATACCAAACAACAACACTGCCCAAACATACAAACATAATGATGCTGTCAGCATACCCCACATGCTAATGACATCATTAGGCAATCAGTCAGCAATCACATTTACTGACTCACCACACAACACCTTATATATACACGAAAATGAAAATTATACATAATTATACAGACCTCAGGGTGTCCACTTACAACCCTACTACACTGGCCTGCCAACCTCTGTAAATGATATAATTAACATGCGGCAACATGGCATTAATCTTGACTCTGAACGAAATATATATATATATAATCGACAGATCAACGATCACTTACATGGTAAATATCTACACTGACCTGTTTACGCACTCGAGTCAGTCTACACACAAAATATCTATATACATCTATATGTGTGGTTCTGTGTATAACATACACCTTTAGGTACATCACAGACAGTCACCTAAACGTCAGTACAGACAGCTGTCTTTCAGCTGCTTCCCTCGCCTGGCAGGCGCTATGGGACAACACAGCTGTTACCGGAATTAACATTAGTCCAGAGACACTGCATACTTTACAAATAACGTGTACTCACGATTACCACTCTCATTAAATTCATTTTCCCGGTCACAACCTCACTTGCTGAAGAACACCTTGCTCGTTTCTACGTGCGTCGACAAGGTGTGGCCCTAGGGTGTGACCAGGGCATGTGGCCAAGGGTGGCCCAAGGGGGTGGCCAAGACATGTGGCCACCGCATGGCCCTAAAGGGTGGGCCACGGAGTAGCGCTGGGCAGTCAGAGCCCCCCATCCAGGATGAGGTGGCGCGCGGGGGTGGGGCGCGGTGTGGCTGGTGTGGCCCACAGGCGGGTGGCCAGGGTATGACCATCACAGGCGAGCAAGCGGCTTGGATGCCCTGGAAGGTGGGGGTGGCGTGTCTGCCACTTCCACCCTTGTTATCGCTGTGTTATCTTCTTTACTCATCGCGCACGGTAATCCTGCCATCGTGGATTGTGTCGGGATACAATTTGCGTGAATTGGGGCCAAAGAGTAAGGAAAGAACTTTGTAAGACTAGCAGACAGTGCTCACCCATGAGGCACCTGGCAAGCCTCGTGGTTATGTATTTAACCCAAGCAAATGTAATGTAATGAAGATAGGGGTAGGAAGCAGGAGACCAGATACAAGGTATCATTTGGGAGATGAAATACTTCAAGAGTCAGAGAGAGAGAAAGACCTGGGGGTTGATATCACGCCAGACCTGTCCCCTGAAGCTCATATCAAGAGGATAACATCAGCAGCATATGCCAGGTTGGCTAACATAAGAACGGCCTTTAGAAACTTGTGTAAGGAATCTTTCAGAACATTATATACCACATATGTCAGACCAATCCTGGAGTATGCGGCTCCAGCATGGAGTCCCTATCTAGTCAAGCATAAGACTAAACTGGAAAAGGTTCAAAGGTTTGCCACCAGACTAGTACCCGAGCTGAGAGGTATGAGCTACGAGGAGCGACTGCAGGAATTAAACCTCACTTCGTTGGAAGACAGAAGAGTTAGGGGGGACATGATCACCACATTCAAGATTCTCAGGGGAATCGACAGGGTTGATAAAGACAGGCTGTTTAACACAAGGGGCACACGCAGTAGGGGACACAGGTGGAAGCTGAGTGCCCAAATGAGCCACAGAGATATTAGAAAGAACTTTTTTAGTGTCAGAGTGGTTGACAAATGGAATGCATTAGGAAGCGATGTGGTGGAGGCTGACTCCATACACAGTTTCAAGTGTAGATATGATAGAGCCCATTAGGCTCAGGGAACTGTACACCTGTTGATTGACGGTTGAGAGGCGGGACCAAAGAGCCAGAGCTCAACCCCCGCAAGCACAACTAGGTGAGTACAACTAGGTGAGTACAGGGCCCCACGGTGTCTGGCCACGGAGCGGTGCGACGCGGGATAGCTGAGACCTCATCCTGGCGCCTCAGGCGTACAAAAACGTGGGTGGCAGATTCACTCACACCCACATCACACCACGAGTATGCCTCGCTGGTACACCGGGTGTGATAATGGCCGGCGACACAACATGGCGGACACAGCAAGGTGGAATTTCAAAGTCCAACAGGGGCGTGTAATCTCACCTCAATTACACTGGGAGGCCCTGCCCTATTCCTCCAATTGTCCGTTAACCTAGACAGGATAACACATAACACCAGATGTGAGCAACCACATCTGATACACCACGAGGCTTGCCAGGTGCCTCATGGGTGAGCACTGTCTGCTAGTCTTACAAAGTTCTTTCCTTACTCTTTGGCCCCAATTCACGCAAATTGTATCCCGACACAATCCACGATGGCAGGATTACCGTGCGCGATGAGTAAAGAAGATAACACAGCGATAACAGGGGTGGAAGTGGCAGACACGCCACCCCCACCTTCCAGGGCATCCAAGCCGCTTGCTCGCCCTCTCCAGACTAAAAATTTGATGGGCCAGGGAAACTCAAAATGCCCGTCTCACCCCACCTTGTCTTGACCAATCAGCACAAAGCCGGCACAGCCTCTTGTGCCACTTCCAATTACAGCCGTTCGCGCCTAAACACCCTCACGAGGCTGAGGTGTCTAGACGAATCACAGACGCCCTCACCATGAGGCGTCCCGTGACATCACAAGGAGGGGAGGCGTAGGAGTGTGACGTCGTACCTCACATGGTGGGGGAGGCGACGTTCACCCCTCTGTCCCCCCCTCCCCACCTCTAAAACCGTTGGCTAGAGAAGTACCTACCTACACCTCACACTCTCAAGTCCCATTTTTCCAGAAAACAGGATAAATTCTGTAACACTCTCTACAGAGCAATCACAGACCTCTGGCTAGTCTAAAACGATCGTCCTTATCATAAGCTTTCATCCAACAACACACAAGTGCATGTAGTTTGAAAACTTCTTGTCTAGAGTCCTAGAGCGACTCTAGCCTAATCTAGAAAACTAGAAAAACTAGCAGAGGGAATTTTCATTCCCTCACACCAGCAGTGTGTTAGCTGCAGGACGTATGCAGTATTGTATGGTCCAACATACCCGGGATTTGGCCAGGAAGAGTTATGCGATGGCAGTGGTGCGTCTCTTGAGAAGTGCTGTTAGTGAGCTGCTAGAGACTTCTGCCAGGGTGCTAGCTACCCCTGTATGTGACTATTTGAGACCCCTGTCAGCGTGTTGCTGAAACCCTCTGCCAGTGTGTATCTGGAGAGCAGAGGTGGGGTATTGGCACATCGTGACACTACGGTGTTTGTGGACTGGCCCATGTGGAAAAAGGTGAACTCGCCTGTGTTTGCCATTAAGTGTGGACAACGTGCACCTGGAAAGTGGATTCCCCGGGATTTGATGAACACTGCCGATGTATTGTGTCCTGAGTGAAAGCGACACTTTTTAAATATGTGTAGTAATAATGTAATATTATATATTTATAGTGGTGAAGGTGTTAATTAATATATTGATGAAGGTGTAATTGTGTATTGTTTATCCCTCCTTTATTCTTTGCACTACTTCTTGCCACAGCCATTTCAAGAAATAGCTACTGCCACAGCCATTTCAAGAAATGGCTGTGGCATTTAACCCCAAGTTACCACCGACTTGGGGTTGGATAAGGACGTACAGGATAAGATTCATTAACAGCAAGAACCCGGTTACTGGCCCAGAATGGCCATAAACCCTCCCGCACCTCACCCCATAGCCTCCTTTGGTACCCCTCACCCCATATCCTCCCTGACTTCCTCTCCTCATACCGTCCCTGTCCTCCCTTCCCTTGAACTCCCACCCTTCACCCCTGAATCCTCTAAGACCATGTTAACCAACTCACAAATCTCCACACCTATGGACCAGCTTCCCCCATCAGCAGAAAGACCACCAAGAAGAGGAAGCAAGAATGGACATGAGAAACTGTGCTTTACAGTAATGTACACAAACACAGATGGGATTACAATTAAATCAAGTGAACTTGAGGAATGGGCATATCTTGAGGTTATCTTCAGATGATTTCGGGGCTTTTTAGTGTCCCCGCAGCCTGGTCCTCGACCAGGCCTCCACCCCCAGGAAGCAGCCCGTGACAACTGACTAACACCCAGGTACCTATTTTACTGCTAGGTAACAGGGGCATAGGGTAAAAGAAACTCTGCCCATTGTTTCTCGCAGGCGCCTGGGATCGAATCCAGGACCACAGGATCACAAGTCCAGCGTGCTGTCCACTCGGCCGACCGGCTCCATAAGAAGCATAAGAAGCGGCTCGGCTTAAGAAGAAAACCCCAGCAATAATAGTACTCACAGAAACAAAGCTAACGAAAAGTATAACAAAGGCAGTGTTTCCGCAGGAATACTGTGTAGTTAGGAAAGAGAGGGAACGAAGATTTGGAGGTGGAGTAGCTCTGCTGATAAGAAAATACTGGAGTTTTGAAGAAATGGTTATTAAAGATTTCAGTGACTACATAATAGGTACCATAGCAATTGGGGGACAAAAACGTATGGTATTAGTCATATATATAACCCTCCCCCATAAAATGACTGAAGATGCAGACAAGAACATGGCTATCATTAATATAATAGAGAGAACAGCTTCTGTCACTAACCAAAACAGATCCAGACTGCTAATCATGGAAGACTTCAACCACTGGAAGATAGCTTGGGAGAACAGAGAACCACATGGAGGACCAGACACATGGAGAGCTAAGCTGTTTGACATGGCAACAAGAAACTTTCTATGCCAACACATCAAGGGACCAACAACAATGAGAAGAGAAGAAAAACCAGCAATGCTTGATCTGATATTCAAACTGAATAAGTCAGATATAAGGGAGTTAAGTTGTAAGCCTCTTGGGAATGAGTGATCACAGTGTACTCATATTTGAGTACTTGGTTGAACTAGGATTAATTTCCCAAAAAAACGAACTAGAAAACAATGGGTTGGCATATCGAAAGGGTAATTATGAGGAGATGATAAACTTCCCAAGATAAATACAATAAGACACAGAACTCAGAACTAAAACTATACAAGACATGATGGACTATGTCACTCAAAAGTGTCAGGAGGTAGTAACCAGGTTTATCCCGGCCCAAAAGGAAAACAAATGATTAGCAAAAGAAGTATCCGTGGTTTAATAGGGCAAGTATGGAAGCAAAGGAACGGAAAAAAAGGGCGAGGAGGAACCCTACGAAATAAGAGAAGACCAGAATGCAGAGAGAGAGATACCAGAGAGTCGGGAACGAATATGTCAGTGTGAGATGAAAAGCAGAGAAAAAGTATGAAAATGATATATCAAATAAATCCAAGACCGAACCAAAACTGCTCCATAGCCACATCAGGAGCAAAATAACAGTGAAAGAACAGGTGATGAAACTTAGAACGGGTGAGGACAGGTACACAGAGAATGACAAAGAGATGTGTGAAGAACTCCACAAGAAATACCAGGAGGTCTTCACAACAGAATGAGGTGAAGTGCCTGAGCTGGGAGAGGTCACAGTAAACTAGGAGTCCTTGTAAGGGTTCGAAATTACCTGTTTGATCTGGACGTGAGAAAGGCTGTTGGTCCGGACAGAATCTCACCATATGTACTAAAAGAGTGTGCATTAGTACTTTGCTTTGCCACTCTCCATGGTGTATAGTAGGTCACTGGAGACAGGAGAATTACCAGAAATATGGAAGATGGTTAATGTAGTACCATATACAAAAAGGAAGACAGATTAGAGGCACTGAACTACAGGCCATTGCCCTCAACTTATATACCATGCAAGGTGATGGAGAAGATCCCGAGAAAAAGCTTAGTAGCACATCTGGAGAGAAGGGACATCGTGACACCACCAACTTGAGTTTAGGGATGGTAAATCTTGCCTCACTGGTTTAATAGAATTATACGATCAGGTGACAAAGATTAAGCAAGAAAGAGGAGGTTGGGCAGACTGCATTTTATTGGACTGTTGGAAAGCTTTTGACACAGTATTCCATAAGAGGCTGGTGCATAAATTGGAGAAACTGTCAAGAGAAACTAGTAGGGTACTCCAGTGGATAAGGGAGTACCTAACCAATAGGAAACAGAGAGCTACTGCGAGGAGTGAGACCTCAGATTGGAATGAAGACGTCACCAGCGGAGTCCCACAGGGTTGTGCTTGGACCTTCACTGTTTTTGATATACGCAAATGATCATCCAGAGGGTATAGACTCATTCCTCGTAATGTTTGCTAATGATGCCAAAATTATGAGAATGATTAAGAGAAGGGAGAACAGCATGAGGATTCAAGAAGACCTGGACAAACTGAAGGAATGGTCTAACAAATGGTTGTTATATAGAGTCTAACCCAAGCAAATGTAATGTAATAATGATAGGTGTAGGGAGCAGAAGGCTAGATACGAGATACCATTCGGGAGATGAAATTCTTCTAGAATGAGAAGGACTGGGGGGTTGATATCATGCCAAACCTGTCTCCCGAAGCCCCTATCAAGAGGATAACATCAGTAGCATATGCCAGGATGGCTAACATAAGAACGGTCTTTAGAAACTTGTGTAAGGCATCATTCAGAATCTTGAATACCACGGTTTCAGCACCAATCCTGAAGCATGCGGCTCCAGCATGGAGTTCATATCTTGTCAAGCACAAGACAAAACTAGAGAAGGTTCAAAGATTTGCCACCTGACTAGTGCCCAAACTGAGGGGCATGAGCTATGAGGAGAGACTAAGGGAATTAAACCTCACGTCGCTGGAAGACAGAAGAGTTAGTGGGGACATGATCGCCATATACAAGATTCTCAAAAGAATTTATATTGATGACAAAAGACAGTTTATTTAACTCAAGGGTCACACGCAGTAGGGGATACAGGTGGAAATTGAGTGCCCAAATGAGACATAGAAACATTAGAAAGATTATTTTTTAGTGTCAGAGTAGTTAATAAATGGAATGCATTAGGAAGTGATGTGGTGGAAGCAGACTCCATATACAGTTTCAAGTGTAGATGTGATAAAGCGAATAGGCTCATAAACCTTTACACCAGTTGATTGACAGATGAGTGGCGGGACCAAAGAACCGAAACTCAATCTCTGCAAGCACAATTAGGTGAGTATAACTGGATGTAAGGTATTTCTCCCGGCAGGTATTTATTTGTTTACTAATTATTAGTTTATTGAGTTTATTTAAATTAATTATTATTACTTCAAAGTGGAATGTATTTTTTTAACTATTTTTGAGTTTAAATAGACTGTATATTTTTTAGTGGACTGTATATTTAAATTTTACCCTGCAAGGAGTTTCCACTTTCACAAACTTGAAGGGGGAAGGTATATACGTAGCCTATCAATCAAAATTATTCAACTAATAGAAATATTCTACTATGGCATATTCATGTCATGTTCCTTTAAGGAAATCCAGAAAAAGGTCCAACATAGAAAGAACACGCAGACGACACTATAAAAGAAGGAAAAAAATAACGGAAATGCTTAAGCAGACACGACTTTCCCGTCAAAGAAGGAACAATTTAAATAGGGAGTTTGAAGAAATGGAGCAGAAATTGAAACACTAATATCAGACTGAAGAAAGGCAGTTAGAACAGAAAGCAATTGAGGAAATAAAGAAAAATCCAAAATATTTTTCACATATGCGAAATCAAAATAAAAAACGACTCCCGTATTGGAGCTGTTCGTACGAGTGAAGGTTAATACACGGAGAATGACAAAGAAAGAAGTGAAATCCTAAAAAAGCAGTATGAGGACATGTTTAGCACTCCAATAAAAACATGAAAATGAAAGATCCAGACAATTTCTTTATGCCTGATATCCAACCCCCCTGTATATATAAGTGATATCAATACGAGCATACTAGATTTTGAAAGAGAAATTGAAAACATGCCATGCACTCAGCTTCGGTTCCAGATTCATGGAATTCAATATTTATAAAGAAATGCAAGGTGCCAGTAGCACAGGCACTCAGTATAGTGTGGAGGAAGAGCTTGGATACCAGATGCACTTAAAGTAGCAGACATAGCCCCTCGACACAAGGGAGGAAGCAAGCATTGGCAAAGAATTAAAGACCAGTTGCACTAACGTCCCACAAAATAAAAGTGTTATGGTGTTTGGTGTTTATATGTTAGTGTTTATTGTCGGAAATATCCAATACTAGGGGAGTACACACACACACACACACACACACACACACACACACACACACACACACACACACACACACACACAGTTGTGATCAGACAGCCGCGGTGATCAGACGGGTCTTTGGGAAGCTCTTGCGTAGCTAATGAATTGGGGGGGGAAAATCAGTGTATATGCGTATATGAGTGTATATGAGTGATTGAATAATTAGTAAGCTCACTCAAAACCACAAGGAAGTGAAGAAAAACAGTAGAAACAGCACCACTGAAAATAAGTGTTGAGTACATTTGTGGTATTGTGAAATTGTGGAGCCGACATTGAGCTGGAGTGACCTCACCACTAGTGACCTCACCAGCTGGGACGCGGGACGCAGAGACCTCACATCTGGACCAGCCGCGTGGTGTACTTTCTCGCCTGTTTGTGCTGCAGATTGAGCAAGGTATTGAGGAGCGCCTTTTTTGGCTGGGTTGTTACTGCAATGACACGATCAGGAAGGGGTTCAAGGTCAATCACCAGCAGGGATGAGGAGGAGGACAGATTTATAGACAAATTAATAGGGAAATTTGTAGAGAGAAGGAGCGATTGGATGGTGGATCTAATCCAAGGGATTAAAAGCGAGTTATTTCAGCAAATACAGGTTGAGGTAGAGAGGCAGAAACAAGAAATTATGCTCTATATTCAGGAAGAGATTAGGAAGGGAAGAGAGGACTGGGAGAGGGAATGTGCTCGGATCACAAACGAATTAGGAAGGATTAACAGCATGGCTAAGGACAGAGGATTAGTGGGGGATGGGTTAGTGACTGCGGTTGGGATGGAGAATCCCCAGGGGACAGGCTACCAGCATGACAAAGAATTACTGAGGAGGCGGTCTATTATACTACATGGATTATTCGAATCTGGGGCATCAACAAGACAAGACAGGATAGAGACGGAAAAATATGAATTGCATGAGATATTGAGATGTATTGGAGCAGGGATGGCAGAATACGAGGTGGATATCAGCCGCCGGGTTGGACCTTACAATTGTACCAAAAATAGGCCTGTTCTGGTACAATTCTCCAATGAGGAGGCTGTGGAGTACATAATGAGGAACAAGCATTTACTCAGAGGAAGTGAAACCCATTACAATGTGTTTATAGAGAGGTTTATGACGAAAGATGAGCAAATAGCCTACAAGCATAGGTGGCAAGCACGACACCGAACTAGCCTCTCAGGTAGTTTCACCTCCCAGGTCACATCACAGGTCACCCCCCAGGTCACAACCCAGGTCACCCCCCAGGTCACAACCCAGGTCACCCCCCAGGTCGCATCATCCCCAACTCAGCCCTCCTATACCTCCCCCCTGCCTCAGCCCCCAAAACCCCCTGCTTCATCACCCCAAAACCCCCCTGTCCATTCCACATTTGCACCTCCCCAACGATTCCCCTGCCCCTCCAACATCACACCTGTCAACGACCCCAGTGGGTCAAGCCATGCCCTCCCCAAACCCACCTTCCCATCCCCCCTCCCCTACTACCCCTTCCCACACCCCTGCCCCTTCTCTTCCACTGCACCCCTCTTACACTCACCCCCAAACCCCACCCAACCCTCACCCCTCCTATGCACCTTCAGCCCACATTTAACCCCCTCACCTTGTGACCCCCTAACACCTTCCCCCATCTCCCTCTTCCCCTCTTCTACCCCAAAACCCCCACCTACCCCCGATTCCCCCCTAACTAATACGCCCTCTCTTCCACTCCCAGCACCCATGCTCCATTCTCCTCTCAGCCCTCTGTCCTCAATATCCCTCTCCCCCCCAACTTCTCAACCTCTATCTGACTCTCAGTCTCACTCTATTTCTCAATCCCCACATGCTATTCAGACCCCTAACTTTCAGACCCATTATGCCCTTCCTACCCCCCTAGATGCCCAGACCCCATTCGCCTACCAGGCACTCCCAGGCACCCCCCTAGCACCCCCCCATTCACCCCCACAGCCCCCACTCGCCCCCCATTCACCCCCACAGCCCCCACTCGCCCCCCAGACACCCACCAGTCCCCCCCAGACCCCCAGTGAAAGGGGGAACTCAGACACCCGAGTTTCCAAGAAGAGTCTCAAGGTGTGGTACACCAATGCTGATGGGGTAGCCAATAAAGCAGAAGAGATAAAAGAAAGAGTTAGTGAGGCAGACCCAGACATAGTGGCAATAGTGGAAACTAAAATAAATGACATGATCTCGGATGCAATCTTTCCGGAGGGGTACCAGGTGATAAGAAAAGAAAGGACACAGAGACAGGGAGGAGGAGTGGCACTCCTAATAAAGCGGAAATGGAAGTTTGATGAGCTGGAAAATCCGGGTACCAATGAAAGCACGAGCTCCATACATGGAACTCTGACAGTGGATGGGAAGAAGATTGTAATCTTGATACTCTACAATCCCCCACCAAACAGTAGAAGGCCCAGGCAGGAGTACGAGGACAGCAACAAGGCATGTATAGATGAACTGCAGAGGGCAGCAACAATAGCGCATAGAATGAAGGCGAAGCTACTGGTCATGGGGGACCTAAACCACGGAGAGATAGATTGGGAAACGAGGAATCCCCATGGCGGGGAGGAGACCTGGGGAGCGAAGCTGGTAGACGTTATTGACAGGAATTTCCTAACACAGCATGTGAAGGAAGATACTAGGGAAAGAGGAGGGGATACGCCCAGCCTATTAGATCTCATCTTCACCCAGAATGTAGAAGACATCGAGCAGTTGGAACATGAAATACCACTAGGAGCCAGTGACCATTGTGTCCTAGTCTTTGACTACATGATGGAGCTTAAAATTGTGACCAACGGTCAAGAGGTACGGGGAAGGAGAATTGATTACAGAAAAGGGGACTACAGAAGGATAAGGGACTACCTGGGAGAAGTGCAGTGGGAGGAAGAGCTTATAGGAAAAACAGTGCAAGGTATGATGAACCAAGTCATATTGAAATGCAAAGAGGCTGAAGAGAGATTTATTCCAACAATAAAGGAAAAAAGCAGGAGGGAATATAATAACCCATGGTTTGATAGACAATGTAAGGAAGCAAAGGTGAGAAGCAGGAGGGAGTGGAGGAAGTACAGAAGACAAAGGACAGAGGACAACAGGATTAGATGTAACAGAGCTAGGAATGATTACATTAACATAAGACGAATGTCGGAAAGAAATTATGAGAATGATATTGCAGTCAAAGCGAAAAAGCAACCTAAATTACTACATAGCCATATAAGAAGGAAGATGTCGGTAAATGACCAAGTGACAAGACTGAGGAAAACAGAAGGGGCATATACAGAAAGCGACAAGGAAATCTGCGAGGTACTGAATGCAAATTTCCATGGAGTGTTCACAACCGAGCCTGAGCAGCTCCCATTGTTAGAAGCGATTACCCTAAATGACAGACTATCAGACATAGAGGTGACAGCAGAGGAGGTAATGAAACAGTTGACAACACTGGATGCAAACAAAGCTGTTGGACCAGACAAAGTATCACCGTGGATACTTAAAGAGGCAGCGCAGGCTCTCAGTGTGCCTCTGGCAATGATCTTTAATGAGTCACTTATGTCGGGAGAATTGCCCAGTTGCTGGAAGGAGGCAAATGTCGTACCGATTTTCAAGAAAGGTGACAGGGAGGAGGCACTTAACTACAGACCCGTATCATTGACAAGCATCCCCTGCAAAATACTTGAAAGAATAATTAGGCTAAGACTTGTTGAGCACCTGGAGAGCATTGGGTTTGTAAACAAGCACCAACATGGTTTCTGGACAGGGAAATCATGCCTAACAAACCTTTTAGAATTCTATGATAAAGTAACAAGGATAAGGCAGGACAGAGAAGGCTGGGCAGACTGCATATTTCTTGACTGCCAAAAGGCCTTTGATACAGTACCGCACATGAGACTGCTATACAAACTTGAGAGGCAGGCAGGAGTAAGCGGAAAGGCCCTAGAATGGGTGAAGAACTACCTAACAGGAAGGAGCCAGAGGGTAATGGTAAGGGGCGAGAAGTCGGACTGGAGAACAGTAACAAGTGGAGTACCTCAAGGATCGGTGCTGGGACCAATCCTCTTTCTAATTTACGTAAATGACATGTTTACAGGAGTGGAGTCATACATGTCAATGTTTGCGGATGACGCAAAATTAATGAGAAGAGTTGTGACAGACGAGGATTGTAGGATCCTCCAAGAGGACTTAAACAGGTTGCAGAGATGGTCAGGGAAATGGCTACTGGAGTTTAACACCAGTAAATGTAAAGTTATGGAAATGGGATCAGGTGATAGGAGACCAAAGGGACAGTACACAATGAAGGGGAACAGCCTACCTGTAACGATTCGAGAAAGAGATCTGGGAGTGGATGTGACACCTAATCTAACTCCTGAGGCACATATAAATAGGATAACGACAGCAGCGTACTCTACACTGGCGAAAATTAGAACTTCATTCAGAAACCTAAATGAGGAGGCTTTTAGGGCGCTTTACACTGCATACGTGAGACCCGTCTTAGAGTATGCCGCGCCATCATGGAGCCCCCACCTGAAGAAACACATAAGGAAACTGGAGAAGGTTCAGAGGTTTGCGACGAGGCTTGTCCCAGAGTTACGAGGGAAGGGATATGAAGAGCGACTGAAGGAACTGAACCTTACGACACTAGAGAAAAGAAGGGAGAGAGGAGATATGATAGGGACATATAAAATACTCAGGGGAATTGACAAAGTGGAAATAGATGAAATGTTCACACGTAATAATAACAGAACGAGGGACATGGGTGGAAACTGGAAACTCAGATGAGTCACAGAGATGTTAGGAAGTTTTCTTTTAGCGTGAGAGTAGTGGAAAAATGGAATGCACTTGGGGAACAGGTTGTGGAAGCAAATACTATTCATACTTTTAAGACTAGGTATGATAGGGAAATGGGACAGGAGTCATTGCTGTAAACAACCGATAGCTGGAAAGGCGGGATCCAAGAGTCAATGCTCGATCCTGCAAGCACAAATAGGTAAGTACAATAGGTAAGTACACACACACACACACACACACACACACACACACACACACACACACACACACACACACACACACCACACACACACACACAACACCACACACACACACACACACACACACACACCACACACACACACACCACACACACACCACACACACACACACACACACACACACACACGGAAATGCAAGGAGGCGAAGAGAGATTATACCAACAGTAAAGGGAAAAAAAATAAGAGGGAATATAAAAAATAAAACTATTTGTTATATGTTAAAAAAAATATAAAAAAAAAATATATATTAACAGTGTCAGGAAGCAAAAATGGCCAGCAGGGGGAGTGGAGGAAGTACAGAAGAAAAAGGACAGAGGACAAAAGGATCAAATGCAACAGAGCTAGGAACGATTACATTAACATAAGACGAACATCGGAAAGGAACTATGAGAACGATATTGCGATCAAAGCGAAAAAACAACCTAAATTACTACACAGTCATATAAGAATAAAAATGTCAGTGAACGACCAAGTGACAAGACTAAGGAAGGCAGAGGGGGCATATACTGAAAGTGACAAGGAAATCTGCGAGGCACTGAATGCCAGTTTCCATGGAGTGTTCACTACAGAGCCTGAGCAGCTCCCATTGTTAGAAGAGATTATTACTATCAGATATAGAGGTGACAGCAGAGGAGGTAATGAAAGAGTTGACAACACTGGATGCAACTAAAGCGGTTGGACCAGACAAAGTATCACCGTGGATACTAAAAGAGGCAGCGCAGGCTCTCAGCGTGCCTCTGGCAATAATCTTTAATGAGTCACTTATGTCGGGAGAATTGCCCAGTTGCTGGAAGGAGGCAAATGTCATACTGATTTTCAAGAAAGGCGATAGGGAGGAGGCACTTAACTACAGACCCGTATCACTGACAAGCATCCCCTGTAAAATACTTGAAATAATAATTAGGCTACGACTGGTTGCACACCTGGAGAACATTAGGTTTGTGAACAAACATCAACATGGGTTCTGGAGAGGGAAATCGTGCTTAACAAACCTTTTTGAATTCTATGATAAAATAATGAGGATAAGGCAGGACAGAGATGGTTGGGCAGATTGCATATTTCTGGATTGCCAAAAAGACTATGATACAGAACCGCACATGAGACTGCTGTTCAGAATCGAGAGGCAGGCGGGGGTAGGGGGAAAGGTCCTAGCATGGATAAGGAACTACCTAACAGGATGGATCCAAAGAGTTACGGTAAGGGGCGAGAAGTCAGACTGGCAAACAGTAACGAGTGGAGTACCACAAGGATCGGTGCTGGGACCAATTCTATTTCTAATGTATGTTAACGACGTGTTTACAGGAGTAGAGTCCTACATGTCGATCTTCGCTGATGACGCAAAGTTGATGAGAAGAGTTATGGCAGATGAAGATTGCAGGATCCTCCAAGAGGACCTGAACAGATTGCAGAGATGGTCACAGAAATGGCTACTGGAGTTCAACACGAGCAAGTGTAAAGTTATGGAAATGAAACTAGGTGATAGGAGACCAAACAGACAGTACACAATGAAGGGGAACTGCCTACCTGTGACGACCCGAGAAAGAGACCTGGGCGTGGACATAACACCTAATCTATCTCCTGAAGCACATATAAATAGGATAATGACAGTACCCTTCATATGATAACCGCGTGTTGAAGATAGTGTTTGCAAACAAGAACACAATGGAGATGATTCTAACGAAGAAAAGCCACCTGCAACATGTGGGAGAATTAAAAAAGTATTCCTCCAGTGGGACATGATGAGGGAGGAGAGAGCCATGGCGGCAGAAGGAAGGAAGAAGCGCAGGGCGAGAGGGGAAAGCTAGGAAATCACAGCTCCCAACACATCACCCCCAGAGGCGAGGGGGGGGAAACCCACAACCAGCTACCCAGTAACACCAGCGGGGAGGGCAACCCCACCACCCTCCTCTGCATAGAAAACCTCCCCCTTCACTTGACCCCCGCCCCTCATCCCAGTATCCTCTGCAACCCTGTTATCCACCTCACAAATCCTCCCACCCATGGAACAGCTTCCCCCAACAGCAGAACACTCACCAAGGAGGAGATTTGAGAAGGGACAGAAGTGAGCCTCAAGGCAATGTACACTAACATAGATGGAATTACAAATAAAGCAAATGAACTTGGAGAATGGGTACTAGAGGAAAACCCAGACATAAAAGCCTGTGGCCCCTAGTGCGTGTGCCCCTTGTGTTAAATAGCCTGTCTTTATCTACTCTATCAATTCCCTTGAGAATCTTGAATGTGGTGATCATGTCCCCCTAACTCTTCTGTCTTCCAGCGAAGTGAGGTTTAATTCCCGTAGTCTCTCCTCGTAGCTCATACCTCTCAGCTCGGGCACTAGTCTGGTGGTAAACCTTTGAACCTTTTCCAGTTTAGTTTTATCCTTGACTAGATATGGACTCCATGCTGGGGCTGCATACTCTAGGATTGGCGTGACATATGTGGTATACAAAGTTCTGAATGATTCTTTACACAAGCTTCTGAATGCCGTTCGTATGTTGGCCAGCCTGGCAAATGCCGCTGATGTTATCCTCTTGATATGGGCTGCAGGAGACAGGTCTGGCGTGATATCAACTCCCAAGTCTTTTCTTTCTCTGACTCCTGAAGAATTTCCTCTCCCAGATGATACCTTGTATTTGCCCTCCTGCTCCCTACACCTATCATCATTACATTACATTTGGTTGAGTTAAACTCTAACAACCATTTGTTCGACCATTCCTTCAGTTTGTCTAGGTCTTCTTGAAGCCTCAAACAGTTCTCTTCTGTCTTAATCCTTCTCATAATTTTGGCATCGTCCACAAACATTGAGAGAAATGAATCTATACCCTCCAGGAGATCATTTACATATATCAGAAACAAGATAGGACCGGGTACAGAGCCCTGTGACTGGTGACTTCACGCCAATCGGAGGTCCCACCCCTTCACCGTAACTCACTGCTTCCTATTGCTTAGGTACTCCCTTATCCACTGGAGCACCTTTCCAGCTACACCTGCCTGTCTCTCCAGCTTATGTACCAGCCTCTTTTGCAGTACTGTGTCAAAGGCTTTCCAACAATCCAAGAAAATGCAGTCCGACCCGCCCTCTCTTTCTTGCTTAATCTTTGTCACCTGGTCGTAGAATTCTATTAAGCCAGTCAGGCAAGATTTACCATCCCTGAACCCATGTTGGCAATTTGTCACGAAGTCCCTTCTTTCCAGATGTGCTACCAGGTTTTTCTCACAATCTTCTCCATCATCTTGCATGGTATACAAGTCAAGGACACTGGCCTGTAGTTCAGTGCCTCTTACCTGTCTCCCTTTTGTATATTGGGACCACATTCGCCGTCTTCCATATTTCTGGTATTTCTCGTGTTTCTAGTGACCTACTATACACTATGGAGAGTGGCAAGCAAAGTGCCTCTGCACACTCTTTCAGTACCCATGGCGAGATCCCGTCTGGACCAACAGCCTTTTTAACAATCCAGATCCAGCAGGTGCCTCTTGACCTCCTCTCTCGTAATTTCGAACTCTTCCAAGGCCGCCTGGTTTACTTTCCTTTTTTCCTAGCACAGTGACCTCACCTTGTTCTGTTGTGAAGACCTCTTGGAATCTCTTGTTGAGTTCTTCACACACTTCTTTGTCATTCTCTATATACTGTCCTCGCCTGTTGTAAGTTTTACTACCTGTTCTTTCACTGTTGTTTTCCTTCTGATGTGAATGTGGAGTAGCTTTGGTCGGTTTTGGCTTTGTTTGCAATATCATTTTCATAACTTTTCTCTGCTTCTCTTCTCACCCTGACATACTCATCCTGGTTCTCTGGTATCTCTCTCTGCTTTCTGGTGTTCTGTTATTCCAGAAGTTCCTCCACGCCCTTTTGTTCAGTTTCTTTGCTTCCATACATGCC
>WNGS01166410.1:47759-113043 GCA_020271785.1 Procambarus virginalis
TTCCTCATGCACACGTTGAAGACATTGCAGGCTGGCATGCTCTCGTCTTCCATCGCACACTGAATAGGTTGCTTTCCTTGTAGTCTTGTCACCAGTAACTATTACTGCTCAGTAGACCCAGACCCTTCAGCCTCAACCAGCTACCAATGCTCGTGGCCTGCAGGAACTGACAAACAGCTTCTCCCAGTGCCACTCCAAATGATCACAGGTCTTGTCGCCTCGCTCTCCTGGTGTCCTCTTCCCACCTGCAATGCTCTGCCTCACGAATGCTCCCTAGGAGATTACAAGTCTTCTCGTCGTTTACACTAGTAACTGTTGCTGAATAATCTCTTTCTGACCTCTTCGCCTCCCAAACTAGAGAACTCTCAAGCACACCTCCACTCGGTTACATTATAGGGAAGCTCTGGCGCTCACTCCCTGACTTGAGCCGTGAGCGCCCCCCTCCTGCTATGTTACGCCCTGGGCGGTGGGAGAGTTTTGAGTGGGAAATTATTTTCTGGGAATTTTGGATATTTTCTAAAAATTATTTTTAATTCCTTTATCTCTATTCCTGTCGTGATATTTTAATATTAGATCCATCGACTTTAATGAAAGTCTAGAGGGTGGCCTGAGGAAGGACTTACTTCCTCAACACTCTCAGTGTAGTAAGCAACTCATTCCTCACCCTGGGACCATATAAGAACAATGACTATAGCGCGACCAAACGCCGAGACCTCAAAAGTTTGAAATCCCCTCCACTTAGGCTGTTGACCTTCGTCATTCGCCAGAGCGAATCTAATGTGAAGGTCTGGGCTCTCACAACTAAATTTATTGTTGTGTGGTGCTATGAATTCAGATCAAATTCTCAGAGGCAGTCTCAGTTTAACAGTAGAGTGTCAGAACTTATGTAAAGCAATAAAATGGGTGGGTGTAACAAAAAAAAGTGTTCAACATAACAACACAGTTTATTCAAAAAGTACTAACTACTACAACAACGAAACACGTATCAATGACGTTACTCGAAACCCTTCCTGTGACACTTTCACTGACAGCTAGACAAAAGCCTTGAGTGCTGAAAAATGAAATAACTTGAACATACTGGGTGAACACAGAGGAATCAATCAAGCAAGCAAGACATACTAATCTATAATTACTTGCAACAATGACAAGGTAGGCTAGGAGACACGCCTCCAATAACCTTTTATCAGTTCCGTACACTTCTTGCAGCTCACACCCGCAATGGTGTTTCCAAGCAATCAAATTAGTAGCCTATCAATGACATGATAATGACTAATTGGGGTTACTGGCATCTTCCGCAACCCTCCTCAATTAAATTCTTATGTTAACACTCCGTCCCTCGGACGAATCAACAATCAATAACTAATTGATTACATTAATATCAAAGTAACAATTTACGCTAACTTAATCTCATCTCCCACAGACAAATCAAACTTGTGCAACTGTCACTAGTAACTCGGAATTACTCAAACACTCTACCCGTCGAGCATTCAGTGAGTAATCCCAATTAATCCCTGTACTTCTAGACAGCTGATTAATCCCTAGTACGAGTTACGTTATCGGTTACTATCGCCCCACGATAGTTTACTATAATCACAATGTCCAAAGTGCTATGAGAACGGCAATCACCCTTGACTACCCTCGAGCAATTAATTACTACCCCGAAGATCAATAATTAATACAAATACGTCACCTTTCACACTGGCTCATCAATTTACATTAATGGTATGAATTCCGTCTGGCCTTCTATACCTCGACAGATTCAGGTGACTAATACACGATCCCACGAACTGGTAATTAATCAGCACGTTTACGTTATTTTACAATGACGTTACTCTCCCAGAGTCAATCAAATTACCTGTCTACTGACAGATTAATAACCGACGTTACGTTAATGGAACAATGGAGACTTCGTGTGAGTCAATCAACCCTGATCGAAGTTAATTACTTTGACTTCCTGGAACCTGTTAATTACCTGTCCACTTTTCTTTTCTATTTTTATTTATAAAACAAATACATGACACGGAAAACATTACAACATTAAGGCACCGAAGCACCAAAAAAACCTTACACCAGCACACACCAGCCAACAACATAACACCAATTGACATGCAAGCAACACAGAACAAATACAATACAGAAGACACACCAAAGCTGAATATACAGCAATACAATAAAAACACAGTGGACAATGTACATAGCACAAAACGTAAATGAGAATCCATGGAACAAGGAAATTTCAATACAAAATACAATAATAACTGCACAACCCCGACGAGGCGCGCCAAGTTACAGTAAAAACACACAATGGCGAAAAATTAAACATTTAGAAGTAAAGGTACAAAGGTAAAAAAATTACAATACACACACAACCCACGGAACACCCGGCACACACAATACAGAAACACGCGAACATTCGACCGGAACAGGAACCGTGAAACAAACGACAAACACAACCCAGACACACATGAAAAACACCGGAACACGCAGGATCCGACAAAAAAAGAACACACACACCAGAAGCACACACACACACAGAATACCATGAGAAACACAATACAGAAGATAACAGTCGAACACACACGGAAAACACAGTACAGTATGAACTAAGCACAAAAACAATGCACACAAAGGACAAAACTAGGCAAACAATACAATCACACAGCACACAATACAATAAGGTATAACCGTTCCGTGAGCACGTAATGCAAGCACAAAACTACGCATATTTATCGGGAAACTCCGCCTTCGGAAACCGCAAACAGTATGCCTCCCAAACGAGCTTGACATCATCAGACACCGGTCTACCAGGCGACGCACAAGGTTGAGGCATCAGCTCCGGCACCCCATAAACAAAACACTTCACCCTCGGTACCCAGATATTATAGGGGCACCACGGCGCCGGCTACACCCGGCTATCCACAGTAAGTTCCAAAGTCTGCGTCGCATCCAGCGTGACTCCATTTCCCGATACCACAGGGAAGGGTGCAGCACGAGGGGTTCGAGCACCAGGGGACGGACATGGGTAGCCACAGAGGACCGTATTGAGAGACACACGGTTCTTCACTCCAGGGGGAACCACAGGGAACGCACATTTGCCAGGGCCCCTACCACCGGGCACAGGATCAGAGGCCTCCCAGCGCACAGGTTTCGTGAGGAGCACCACAAGGTCACGACCACTAGGAGCAACCTCCCAAGGAGGGGAGGCAGCAGGCGTCGTAGGCGCCACAGGAGGCCGCACAGGCCCCATCCATCACATCATCCTCCACAACGACACACTCTGCAGCCCACCCACGAGAGGGCGACACACTCCTAGTCCTCCGGGAACGCTTGGACAGAGGCCGCTGATCATCCGAACTGTCGCTCGCAGCAGGAGGCATCCCAGTAGAGCCCACGGCCGGCCGCAAGTCACCGGGCAACACACGATCTATAAAAACATCAGCTTCACCCACAGGGGGTACAGGCCCACACCCTTCAGGCAACACAGGAGCCGGGGACGGGGCCGGCGGAGGCGAAGAGGGGCTATTCAGTAAATTCAATTTTAATAATAAAAGGATAGACTGGGAGATAATAAACAGGGAACTTAAAAACATTCCATGGGAAACTGTTTTAAGTAATAAAAGTCCTACAGAAGGAATAGAAAAACTGACTTCGGAAGCGTATCAAGTCTGTCTGAAACATGTTCCTTTGAGGAAAGCCAGAAAGAGATCCAACGTAGAAAGAGAACGCAGAAGACACTATAAACGCAGGAAAAGAATAACGGAACTGCTTATGCAGACACGAATTTCCCGTCAAAGAAGGAATAATTTAAATAGGGAGATTGAAGAAATCGAGCGGAAATTGAAACACTCATATGAAACTGAAGAAAGGCAGTTAGAACAGAAAGCAATTCAGGAAATAAAGAAAAATCCAAAATACTTCTTCACATATGCGAAATCAAAAGCAAAAACTACTGCCAGTATTGGACCTATTCGTACAAGTGAAGGTTCATACACGGAGGATGACAAAGAAATTAGTGAAATCCTAAAAAAGCAGTATGAGGACATGTTTAGCACTCCAATAAACAACATGAAAGTAGAAGATCCAGACAATTTCTTTATGCGTGATATCCAAACCCCTGTAAATATAACTGATATCAACACGAGCGCACTAAATTTTGAAAGAGAAATTGAAAACATGCCCATGCACTCGGCCCCAGGTCCAGACTCATGGAATTCAATATTTATAAAGAAATGCAAAGTGCCGGTAGCACAGGCACTCAGTATAGTGTGGAGGAAGAGCTTGGACACGGGAGAGATACCAGATGCACTTAAAGTAGCAGACATAGCCCCTCTACACAAGGGAGGGAGCAAAGCATTGGCAAAGAATTATAGACCAGTTGCACTAACGCACATAATAAAAGTATTTGAGAGAGTGATTAGGAGTCAGGTCACCAATTTCATGGAGACCAATGACCTTCACAACCCAGGCCAACATGGATTTCGAGCGGGAAGATCGTGCCTCTCACAGCTACTTGAGCACTACGATAAAGTCACTGAGGCATTAGAAGAAAAACAGAATGCTGATGTGATATACACGGACTTCGCAAAGGCTTTCGATAAATGTGACCATGGCGTGATAGCACACAAAATGAAGTCAATGGGAATAACCGGTAAAGTAGGACGCTGGATACTCAGTTTTCTGTCAAACAGGACTCAGCGAGTAACGGTCAACCATATAAAATCTAGTCCAAGTGCAGTTAAAAGCTCTGTACCTCAGGGTACAGTCCTTGCACCGCTGCTTTTCCTTATTCTCATATCAGATATAGACAAAAATACAAGTCACAGCTTCGTATCATCCTTTGCAGATGACACAAAAATCAGTATGAAAATTACCTCGGCTGAAGACATTGAAAAACTTCAAGCTGATATTAATAAAGTTTTCGACTGGGCATCAGAAAATAACATGATGTTTAACAGTGATAAATTCCAGGTACTCAGGTACGGTAAAAATGAGGACCTTAAACATAATACAGAGTACAAAACACAATCAAATGTGCCCATAGTAGGAAAACAGCATGTAAAGGATTTGGGAATAATGATGTCTGACGACCTAACGTTTAGGGAGCATAACCAAGCAAATATTGCGACAGCCAGAAAAATGATAGGATGGATTACGAGAACTTTCAAATCCAGGGATCCCATCACAATGCTTGTACTCTTCAAGTCACTTGTGCTGTCCCGTCTTGAGTACTGTTCAGTACTCACTTCCCCCTTCAGAGCAGGAGAGATTGCTGAAATAGAGGGAATACAGAGAACATATACAGCACGTATAGACGCGATAAAGCACCTAAATTATTGGGATCGTCTCAAAGCTCTCCAAATGTACTCACTAGAAAGAAGACGAGAGAGATATCAAATAATATACACCTGGAAGATACTGGAGGGCCAGGTCCCAAATCTACACAGTAAAATAACAACGTACTGGAGTGAACGATATGGAAGAAAATGCAGAATAGAACCAGTGAAGAGCAGGGGTGCCATAGGCACAATCAGAGAACACTGTATAAACATCAGAGGTCCACGGTTGTTCAACGTCCTCCCAGCAAGTATAAGAAATATTGCCGGAACAACCGTGGACATCTTCAAGAGGAAACTAGATTTATTCCTCCAAGGAGTTCCGGACCAGCCGGGCTGTGGTGGGTATGTGGGCCTGCGGGCCGCTCCAAGCAACAGCCTAGTGGACCAAGCTCTCACAAGTCAAGCCTGGCCTCGGGCCGGGCTTGGGGAGTAGAAGAACTCCCAGAACCCCATCAACCAGGTATCAACCAGAAGGAGCCGGCGGAGGCGAGGAAGCCGACGGCGGGGGCGGGTCCGCACCCCCCACCACCCCGACACCCAAACCACCAACAGCACTAACTGGAGCGGCACCCAACACTGCAGCCGTCCTCACACAAGGGGTATCATCCACAACTGATACATCCTCACGCTCGGGCAAGGGAGGAAAATCCGCTTCATGAAACACATTTACCCGATCATACATCCGAGTGTCGCAGGCAGCAGCCAAATGTCCAACGTGGCCACATTTAAAACACGTTCGAGTCTGCCCACGGTAGGAGAAGCAGACCGTAAAGCCAGCAAGCGCGAGAGAAGAAGGCACATTCCCATGAAGAACCATCTTAGCCGTTCTGTAACCATTACCGAGTCCCTTGACGTCCCCGGTTGTGTATCGACAGGCACGAATAGAGTCCACACGCCCATACCTGGCAAGAGCCCGACGGAGAAGATCCTCAGACATTTCAAATGGCGCATTCTTAATTGACACGTATGTGTACTCCACACTCAAATTCGTCACAGTCAAAGAGCCAAGACCGTTGCTCAGCCCCACCACCTTGTCCTCATACTGGTCGAGAAACCTCCGGAACAAGCCACTCTCGGCGAACTCCAGAACTACTCTGTCGTCACGAACAACCTGTAGACCGACGAGATCTTCCACTTTCACACCCATAATCGCAAACAGAGTGTTGCTGACGACGCCAATATCCACCCGACAGGTAAATGTCAGCCCAGCCGAGTCCTTCCTCCTGAGTGGCGGCACGTAAGTCCCCATACTGAGACTGAAAAACAGTCACCCTGCAGTGGCAAACAACCACCCGTCAGGGCAACCAACAATCGCCCAATGTAATTACCTGTCCACTGACCGATAATTTTAACAGACAATACTCAAAATGTAAGAATCAGCCCTCCCGGAATTCAACAATTCTTGTCTAGCTTCGGCTAGGCTCCCTGAGAAACTAACACAGCTGTTCCTAGGAATATAATTAACCCAAACGCATCATACGTTACTCAAATTGTTAAAGAACAATTTCTCTATAAGCAATGGGTGTTCTCTTGGTTACGTTACATTAATTGACTTGCAATCACCTCACTGAATACTGGACCTCGATATCCACCACATAAACAGGAAAATATAAGACCAAGTACTCGACTCAATACCGAGTTTCACCCACGACAATAATAATAAATCACGGCCCACTCAGTGATTTATATATAATCTGGTTCCAATTACAGTTACTGCAGAACACCAGTAAATAACACTCAGTGCTCTAGCCCACTAGACATGGCCCATATAATTTACTGACTGCATTAACCCATATGGTGGTTGATCAACACTTGTAACAATCACAGCCCAACAATGCAACCCCTTTCAATAATCACACACAAACAGGTGCTCTAATTTAAATATATTAGAACACGGGCCCACACGTTACTGTCCGGTTGCAATAACCCCTGGTGCTCTAATTGCCTCTTAGAACACCAGCCTACATATTGCAACTCGGTTGCAATATCCACAGTAATATCACACTAGGCTTCGTGACACTACGATTATATATAATTATATCCTTGCTGACACCTGTAGCCTTCAGCTGTCAAAATGTTAATGGGACACTAAGGAGCTCACACACTCCTGACTCAACTTGGGCCAGTGATTAGCGATCCCACGGATTGATAATTACTCCCGAGAATTTCGTTACTCGACAGAGCCGCCAACTGTCACTCTAGACAGCCACGTCACTCACCACAAATATACCAAATTTACGTTAACAGGTCAATCACGTAACCATATATATAATCACACTTGTCACAGCCCCTGGGAACACAACGTAAGAAATAACACACACTCACTGTCTCACACTGTCTGTCACTTCGTTGGAAGACAGAAGAGTTAGAGGGGCACATGATCACCACATTCAAGATTCTCAAGGGAATCGACAGGGTAGATAAAGACAGGCTATTTAACACAAGGGGACACAGGTGGAAACTGAGTGTCCAAATGCCACAGAGATATTAGAAAGAACTTTTTTAGTGTCAGAGTGGTTGACAAATGGAATGCATTAGGAAGTGATGTGGTGGAGCCTGACTCCATACACAGTTTCAAGTGTAGATATGATAGAGCCCAATAGGCTCAGGAACCTGTACACCTGTTGATTGACGGTTGAGAGGCGAGACCAAAGAGCCAGAGCTCAACCCCCGCAAGCACAATTAGGTGAGTACACTGGAAGTACTTCCACAATAATCAAATGCCAGGAAAATCCCTGGTGTTACATACAGACACTCTTTACGTGTGCACTTATGACCAGTACTGGACTTCTTCTCCTGCAAAAGATTACACCACATGGAATAAGAATCACCTAGAATGAATTACCTAAAATCCTACCAGAGTGGAATATAACCACTAGGACACCCCACTCAGTCCTTGGCTAATGTATGTATAATCTGTTCCCATGTGTACACACACACACACACACACACACACACACACACATCACACACACACACACACACACACACACACACACACACACACACACACACACACACACACACACACACACACAAATGTACGCCTGCCCACACAGGTAAAATCCCTGTGGACTGACACGAACGTCAATAAAAGTGAATATCCCACGCGCCCGCACTTCTCTTCACCTCTACAGGTGCTTGGAGACAATGCTGCTGGACTATCTGACCGTCGAATCCAGGCTAAGAGATAATAATCATCGAAAATCACACAGAGTACTTACTTCATTTACACAGCTGGATTATTCACGTACATACCCAAGTGTCCTACCATACCCAGGCACCTACTGTAGGTTGGTAGTCACGGCGGCTGGGCTAAGGTGGTAGCCTAGGATGGAGTCTCGCATGGCTCGGTGCGTTTTCGTACCCTTACTCACAGCACACGGCGCAGTTCCGTACCCCCACCAGCGAAGCGAGGTGTTCGTACACGAATGGCGTCTCTCACGAAATTCCCACGAATTTCTATGGGAAAACCTGCCCCCAGAACACCTGACAAGATATTACCCCTTCACTCTACTGCTACAGAACACTAGCAGGTGGTCAGAGTATCTGATTAATCATTGGAATAGGGCCCCACAAATCTGGTAACTGCTCGTATGCTACTTTACCCACGCTCCACGATTTTGTTTCTACACTCCCAACAACGGCCATTGTATCATATTTGGAATCCTGAAGACTCAGACTCTCAGATGAGCCCAAACTCGAGATGATTCGGTATGGGTTACCAGAACTAATCCCGTGCACGTGAAGTGCACGTGCTGAGTGCCACGGCACGTAAAACCAGTGGAAAGTTTAGCTGGCGTCAAACCATCCCCTCACAGGCAGCACGCTATTGGTCAACAATACCACACACCTGGTACTGACCAATCAACAAGCAGCTGGCGCGGCTACCACAATGCATTGTGTACTCGTCTCATCCAGCGGTAAGGCTCTCCTCCCTCCACCATATTTTGCTGGCCGAAAAAGCCTACAGCCATTTCAAAACAATGAGAATCATAATTGCTGTCAACTGACAGTTAAGGCTACTCCTAAAATATACAAAATCTCTTCCCCATGCTTCAAGGTATATACAATTCAGGGTGATATGACTCATATAAGCGTGATATAGGTTAAAAGGGCCTGAATTCCGTAACAACACACAATTGCTTCTTCAGCTTCAAAGATCTGAAAGTTTCTCCTCAAACTCTTTAAATATTTTTGTAGATAGTCTACATGGTAATTGCCCCAACTTTTCCTAATGGATCAACGTAGTAACATGAACACAAAAAATAAATATAAGTTTTTTTTTTAATAAAGTGACAATTTTACATTTTCACATGAAAACGTAAATTGTAAAATGTCACCTATTGTAGTTTTTTTTTTTAATATTCATATGTACAGAAATGTGTGAAAGACATGCACTCCATGTATGTGTTCATATTCATTTACATATAATTATCTTTAAAAACCTAAATCTTTTTTAGGTTTTTAATGATAAATATCACAGAAAACACAGGACACAGTTTGCCTTTAAATATTTACATGGTAATCACTTATTTGCTGTTGGTAATTATTAGTAAAAAAAGTTTATTAGTTCCAATTGCGGCCGCCCAGCACGTCCAGACACTGGGTGGTGATGTACCAGACATGGTCCTCATCTTCTTACTAAGGCCCTAGATGGGGAAACAAGGGACGCAGGATNGACCAATCCGTGAATATGGGACCCGTAGCCCGCACCTTGTAAAGCACAAGACGAAGCTTGAAATGTTCAGAGGTATGCAACTAGGCTAGTCCCTAAACTACGAGGCATGAGTTACGAGGACAGGCTGCGGGAATTGCAACTCACGACGCTGAAAAACAGAAGAGTAATGGGAGACATAATCACTACCATATATTTCTTAGAGGAATTGACAGGGTAGATAAAGATAAACTGTTTAACACGGGTGTGTGCGAACAAGGGGACACAGGTGGAAACTGAGTACCCAAATGAGCCACAAGGATGTTAGAAAGAACTTTTTCAGTGTCAGAGTAGTTAACAGGTGGAATGCAATAGGAAGTGATGTGGTGGAGACTGACTCCATACACAGTTTCATATGTAGATATGATAGCGCCCAGTAGGCTCAGGAATCTGTACACCAGTTGATTGACTGTTGAGAGGCGAGACCAAAGAGCCAGCATACACACACACACACACATCTGGAGAGAGAAGAGACTTCGTGACAAATCGCCAACATGGGTTCAGGGAGGGCAAATCTTGCCTTACAGGCTTGATAGAATTCTACGATCAGGTGACAAAGATTAAGCAAGAAAGAGAGGGCTGGGCGGACTGCATTTTCTTGGATTGTCGGAAGCCTTTGACACAGTACCGCATAAGAGGCTGGTACATAAGCAGGAGAGTCAGGCAGGTGTAGCTGGTAAGGTGCTCCAGTGGATTGCTTCCTAAGCAATAGGAAGCAGAGAGTTACGGTAAGGGGTGAGACCTCCGATTGGCGTGAAGTAACCAGTGGAGTCCCACAGGGCTCTGTACTCGGTCCTATCTTGTTTCTGATATATGTAAATGATCTCCCGGAGGGTATCGATTCATTTCTCTCAATGTTTGCGGACGATGCCAAAATTATGAGAAGGATTAAAACAGAAGAGGACTGTTTGAGGCTTCAAGAAGACCTAGACAAGCTGAAGGAATGGTCGAACAAATGGTTGTTAGAGTTTAACCCAACCAAATGTAATTTAATGAAGATAGGTGTAGGGAGCAGGAGGCCAGATACAAGGTATCATCTGGGAGAGGAAATTCTTCAGGAATCAGAGAAAGAAAAAGACTTGGGGGTTGATATCACGCCAGACCTGTCTTCTGCAGCACATATCAAGAGGATAACATCAGCGGCATATGCCAGGTTGGCCAACATACGAACGGCATTCAGAAACTTGTGTAAAGAATCATTCAGAACTTTGTATACCACATATGTCAGGCCAATCCTGGAGTATGCAGCCCCAGCATGGAGTCCATATCTAGTCAAGGATAAGACTAAACTGGAAAAGGTTCAAAGGTTTGCCACCAGACTAGTGCCCGAGCTGAGAGGTATGAGCTACGAGGAGAGACTACGGGAATTAAACCTCACTTCGCTGGAAGACAGAAGAGTTAGGGGGGACATGATCACCACATTTAAGATTCTGAAGGGAATTGATAGGGTAGATAAAGACAGGCTATTTAACACAAGGGGCACACGCACAAGGGGACACAGGTGGAAACTGAGTGCCCAAATGAGCCACAGAGATATTAGAAAGAACTTTTTTAGTGTCAGAGTGGTTGCCAAATGGAATGCATTAGGAAGTGATGTGGTGGAGGCTGACTCCATACACAGCTTCAAGTGTAGATATGATAGAGCCCAATAGGCTCAGGAATCTGTACACCAGTTGATTGACAGTTGAGAGGCAGGACCAAAGAGCCAAAGCTCAACCCCCGCAAGCACAATTAGGTGAGTACAATTAGGTGAGTACACACACTTGTGCTGTGACCATCGTGTTGGGTGGATGTGGGCTGGGAGCTCCTGGTTCACTAGTGGCGTGGGAGGGGTAATCAGGCAACTTTGAAGTGAAAAAGTGTGTACAAGTGAATGAAAAAACTCTTGGGTTTTGACCAAACCCATAAGGTAGTGAAGAAAAACAGTATAAGTAGCGTAATTGAAAATAGTTGATGAAGTTCTGTGGCAGTGTGCAGAGTGGAGCAGATCTCACCGACGTCTGACCGTGACCTCACCCCCTGCAGCAACCTTCCCAATACCACGTGGGAGACGCTTGGAGATTCACTCACCTATTGTGTTAGCAGGACGGTAAGATACTTGGAACCCCTGTGGGTAAGGTTGGATTATAGCAATGACTAGGTCAGGAAGGGCGTCTAGGTCCAGCAGTATTATGATTGAAGAAGATAGGTTTGTGGAGAAGATGATTGGGAAATTTGTAGAGAAGAGGGATGTTTGGATAGATGATCTAATCCAGGGGATTAAAAGTGAAATCTTTAATAAGATACAGGACGAGGTTCAAAGACTCAAACAAGAGATTATGGATTATATTCAAGAGGAAATCAGGAAGAGCAGGGTAGAATGGCAAGGAGAAATAACTAGGCTTACTAATGAATTTGGCAGGAATAGGGGAGGCTTGGCAGGGGAAGGGGTAGTAGTAGTAGTAGGTGGAGTAGCGGGAGTGGGAGGGGTGGGGGTCAGCCAGGGAGGGGGCCACCAGCATGACCCTGAACTGAGAAAGAGGACAATCATAATCCATGGATTGCTTGAAGCCAGGGCACCATCGAGGCAGGAAAGGATGGAGATTGAGGATTTGGAGCTACAGGGGATTTTGAGGGACATGAGAGCCCATATGGCAGGGAATGAGGTGCAAGTCCATCGACGCATTGGGCCATACAACTGTAACAGGAAACGACCTGTCCTGGTACAGTTCACTAACGAAGAGGCAGTGGATTACATACTGCATCACAAACACTTACTCAGAGGTAGCGAAAATTACTTCAACGTATATATTGACAAATTCATGACGAAGGAGGAGCAGATAGCCCACAGAGCAAGCAAACCTCCACGATACAACTCTTCCCATTTGAGCGTAGTTACACACCCCACTGCTAATCCACCCCATGATAACCAGCTCACAACTGCTTCTCAGGTCACTCCCTCCCCAAATCAGCCCTCCTTGCCCCTGCTTATCTCCCCAACACCTCCCTTGACCCCTCTGACCCCACTGCAGTCAAATTCATCCCACATTCCAAGGACCCCCTCATCACCTCAACCCCCAAAACCCGTCCAGCCCTCATCCCCTCAACCCCCAAAACCCACCCAGCCCTCATCCCCTCAACCCCAAAAACCACCCAGCCCTCATCCCCTCAACCCCCAAAACCTACCCAGCCCTCACCCTCCTCATCCCCTCTCCTTCCATGTGACCCCCCACCCTTGCGAGGGGGTGGGAGGTTCCCCCACCCCCTCTATCCTTCCCCCTCCCGACCTCTCAACCTCTATCTGACTCCCAACCTTACGCTATCTCCCAACCCCTCTATGCCTATCAGACCCTCCCTAATCTTCAGACCCAGTATGCCCTTCCTACTCCAGACCTACCTACCCAGGCCCTACCCCAAACCCTCCTACCTACCTTCCTAGAAGCCCAGCCCCCATTAGCCCCCCAAGCACCCCTCCCGACCTCTTTCACCCCCATACACCCCCGGGACCCCCCCCCAGGACACCCCCCGGATCCTCCCCACCCCCAGTCATCCCCCAGACACCCCCCAGATCCCCCAGGTCCCCCCTGCCCCCAGTCACCCCCAGACACCCCCCAGATCCCCCCAGACCCCCAGAGAAAGGGGGAACTCTGGTACAGGAGTTTCCATGAAGAATCTCAAGGTTTGGTACACCAATGCTGATGGGGTATCTAATAAAGCAGAAGAGATAAAAGAAAGAGTGAGTGAGGCAGATCCTGACATAGTTGCAATTGTGGAAACTAAAATTAATGACATGATCTCAGATGCAATCTTTCCTGAAGGGTACCAGGTGATAAGAAAAGAGAGGACACAGAGACAGGGAGGGGGAGTGGCACTCCTAATAAAGCGGAAATGGAAGTTTGAAGACCTGGGAAATCGGGTTACCAATGAGAGCACAAGCTTCATACATGGAACTCTGACAGTAGATGGGAGGAAGATTGTGATCTTGGTAATCTACAATCCCCCACCAAACAGTAGAAGACCCAGGCAGGAGTATGATGACAACAACAAGGCATGCATAGATGAACTGCAGAAGGCAGCAACACTAGCCCACAGAATGAGAGCGAAGCTGCTGATCATGGGGGACCTAAATCATGGAGAGATAAATTGGGAATCAAGGAATCCCCATGGAGGGGACGAAACGTGGGGAGCAAAATTAGTAGATGTTATAGACAGGAATTTCCTAACACAGCATGTGAAGGAAGACACAAGGGAAAGAGGAGGAGATGCACCGAGCCTATTAGACCTGATTTTCACCCAGAACGTAGAAGATATCGAGAATTTGGAGCATGAAATACCTCTAGGGGCCAGTGACCATTGTGTCCTAGTCTTTGACTACATGATGGAATTCAAACTTATGACCATGGGACAAGAGATCTGGGAAAGGAGAGTTGACTACAGGAAAGGGGACTATAGGAGGATAAGGGACTATCTGGGAGAAGTGCAGTGGGAGGAAGAAATTAGAGGAAAAACAGTCCAAGATATGATGGACCTAGTCATACAGAAATGCCAAGAGGCCGAAGAGAGATTTATACCAACAGTAAAGGGAAAAAATAAGAAGGAATATAATAACCCATGGTTTAATAGACAGTGTCAGGAAGCAAAAATGGCCAGCAGGCGGGAGTGGAGGAAGTACAGAAGACAAAGGACAGAGGACAACAGGATCAGATGCAACAGAGCTAGGAACGATTACATTAACATAAGACGAACATCGGAAAGGGACTATGAGAACGATATTGCAATCAAAGCGAAAAAACAACCTAAGCTACTACACAGTCATATAAGAAGAAAAATGTCGGTGAACGACCAAGTGACAAGACTAAGGAAGGCAGAGGGGGCATATACTGAAAGTGACAAGGAAATCTGTGAGGCACTGAATGCCAGTTTCCATGGAGTGTTCACTACCGAGCCTGAGCAGCTCCCATTGTTGGAAGGGGTTACCCTAGATGAAAGACTATCAGATATAGAGGTGACAGCAGAGGAGGTAATGAAACAGTTGACAACTCTAGATGCATCTAAAGCAGTAGGACCAGACAAAGTATCACCGTGGATACTAAAAGAAGCAGCGCAGGCCCTCAGCGTGCCTCTGGCAATGATCTTTAATGAGTCACTTATGTCGGGAGAATTGCCCAGTTGCTGGAAGAAGGCAAATGTCGTGCCGATCTTCAAGAAAGGCGATAGGGAGGAGGCACTTAACTATAGACCTGTATCACTGACAAGCATCCCCTGTAAAATACTGGAAAGAATAATTAGGCTACGACTGGTTGCACACCTGGAGAACGTTAGGTTTGTGAACAAACATCAACATGGGTTCTGGACAGGGAAATCGTGCCTAACAAACCTTCTGGAATTCTATGATAAAATAACGAGGATAAGACAGGACAGAGATGGTTGGGCAGACTGCATATTTCTGGACTGCCAAAAAGCCTTTGATATAGTACCGCACATGAGACTGCTGTTCAAACTCGAGAGGCAGGCGGGGGTGGGGGAAAGGTCCTAGCATGGATAAGGAACTACCTAACAGGAAGGAGCCAAAGAGTTACGGTAAGGGGCGAGAAGTCGGACTGGCGAACAGTAACAAGTGGAGTACCACAAGGATCGGTGCTGGGACCAATTCTATTTCTTGTATATGTTAACGACATGTTTACGGGTGTAGAGTCCTACATGTCGATGTTTGCGGATGACGCAAAGTTGATGAGAAGAGTTGTGACAGATGAGGATTGCAGGATCCTCCAAGAGGACCTGAACAGGTTGCAGAGATGGTCAGAGAAATGGCTACTGGAATTCAACACGAGCAAATGTAAAGTTATGGAAATGGGACTAGGAGATAGGAGACCAAAGGGACAGTACACAATGAAGGGGAACAGCCTACCTGTGACGACGCGCGAAAGAGACCTGGGTGTGGACGTAACACCTAATCTATCTCCTGAGGCACATATAAATAGGATAACGACAGCAGCGTACTCTACACTGGCAAAAGTTAGAACATCATTCAGAAACCTAAGTAAGGAGGCATTTAGGGCGCTTTACACTGCCTACGTGAGGCCAGTCTTAGAGTATGCCGCCTCATCATGGAGTCCCCATCTGAAGAAGCATATAATGAAACTGGAAAAGGTTCAGAGGTTTGCAACGAGACTCGTCCCAGAGCTACGAGGGATGGGGTATGAGGAGCGCCTGAGGGAACTGTGCCTTACGACACTAGAAAGAAGAAGGGAGAGGGGGGACATGATAGGAACGTATAAAATACTCAGAGGGATTGACAGAGTGGACATAGACGAAATGTTCACACGGAATAGTAACAGAACGAGGGGACATGGATGGAAGTTGGAAACTCAGATGAGTCACAGAGATGTTAGGAAGTTTTCTTTTAGCGTGAGAGTAGTGGGAAAATGGAATGCACTTAAGGAACAGGTTGTGGAAGCAAATACTATTCATAATTTTAAAACCAGGTATGATAGGGAAATGGGACAGGAGTCATTGCTGTAAACAACTGATGCTCGAAAGGCGGGATCCAAGAGTCAATGCTCGATCCTGCAGACACATATAGGTGAGTACATATAGGTGAGTACACACACACACACACACACACACACACACACACACACACACACACACGAACAGGTCTGTGGGGCCAGGTAGCCTGGTGGATAGCGTGCAGGATTCGTAATTCTGTGGCGCGGGTTCGATTCCCGCACCCGGCAGAAACAAATGGGCAAAGTTTCTTTCACCCTGGATGCCCCTGTTACCTAGCAGTAAATAGGTACCTGGGAGTTAGTCAGCTGTCACGGGCTGCTTCCTGGGGTGTGTGTGTGTGTGTGAAAAAAAAAAAAAAAAAGTAGTTAGTGTAGTTAGTAAACAGTTGATTGACAGTTGAGAGGCGGGCCGAAAGAGCAAAGCTCAACCCCCGTAAATACAACTAAGTGATTACTAAGTGAATACACACACATGAGGAATGAGTTATGATGGAAGGGAAAGATTATCTACCTTATCACTCTGTTACAATAGTCATGAATCCCACGTCGCGATGGGAGTCGGTGTCTGGTTCCTCGTAGAACTGCTCAGGGATGACTGGTGGTGTTCGGCTCGTCGTCGGTCCAACGACAACTCATAGGCTGGCTCATCTTCTCCATGCATGTCCCTCCTCTCTGCAGCTCTTCCTTCATGCACACGTTGAAGACATTGCAGGCTGGCACTGCTCTCGTCTCCATCGCACACTGAATAGGTTGCCTCTTCCTTGTAGTCTTGTCACCAGTAACTATTTACTGCTCAGTAGACCCAGACCCTTCAGCCTCAACCAGCTACCAATGCTCGTGGCCTGCAGGAACTGACAAACAGCTTCTCCCAGTGCCACTCCAAATGATCACAGGTCTTGTCGGCCTCGCTCTCCTGGTGTCCTCTTCCCACCTGCAATGCTCTGCCTCACGAATGCTCCCCTAGGAGATTACAAGTCTTCCTCGTCGTTTACACTAGTAACTGTTGCTGAATAATCTCTTTCTGAGTCCTCTTCGCCTCCCAAACTAGAGAACTCTCAAGCACACCTCCACTCGGTTACATTATAGGGGAAGCTCTGGCGCTCACTCCCTGACTTGAGCCGTGAGCGCCCCCCTTCCTGCTATGTTACGCCCTGGGCGGTGGGAGAGTTTTGAGTGGGAAATTTATTTTCTGGGAATTTTGGATATTTTCTAAAAATTATTTTTAATTCCTTTATCTCTATTCCTGTCGTGATATTTTAATATTAGATCCATCGACTTTAACTGAAAGTCTAGATGGGTGGCCTGAGGAAGGACTTACTTCCTCAACACTCTCAGTGTAGTAAGCAACTCATTCCTCACCCTGGGACCATATAAGAACAATTGACTAGGCGCGACCAAACGCCGAGACCTCAAAAGTTTGAAATCCCCTCCACTTAGGCTGTTGACCTTCGTCATTCGCCAGAGCGAATCTAATGTGAAGGTCCTGGGCTCTCACAACTAAATTTATTGTTGTGTGGTGCTATGAATTCAGATCAAATTCTCAGAGGCAGTCTCAGTTTAACAGTAGAGTGTCAGAACTTATGTAAAGCAATAAAATGTGTGGGTGTAACAAAAAAAAGTGTTCAACATAACAACACAGTTTATTCAACAAAGTACTAACTACTACAACAACGAAACACGTATCAATGACGTTACTCGAAACCCTTCCTGTGACACTTTCACTGACAGCTAGACAAAAGCCTTGAGTGCTGAAAAATGAAATAACTTGAACATACTGGGTGAACACAGAGGAATCAATCAAGCAAGCAAGACATACTAATCTATAATTACTTTGCAACAATGACAAGGTAGGCTAGGAGACACGCCTCCAATAACCTTTTATCAGTTCCGTACACTTCTTGCAGCTCACACCCGCAATGGTGTTTCCAAGCAATCAAATTAGTAGCCTATCAATGACATGATAATGACTAATTGGGGTTACTGGCATCTTCCGCAACCCTCCTCAATTAAATTCTTATGTTAACACTCCGTCCCTCGGACGAATCAACAATCAATAACTAATTGATTACATTAATATCAAAGTAACAATTTACGCTAACTTAATCTCATCTCCCACAGACAAATCAAACTTGTGCAACTGTCACTAGTAACTCGGAATTACTCAAACACTCTACCCGTCGAGCATTCAGTGAGTAATCCCAATTAATCCCTGTACTTCTAGACAGCTGATTAATCCCTAGTACGAGTTACGTTATCGGTTACTATCGCCCCACGATAGTTTACTATAATCACAATGTCCAAAGTGCTATGAGAACGGCAATCACCCTTGACTACCCTCGAGCAATTAATTACTACCCCGAAGATCAATAATTAATACAAATACGTCACCTTTCACACTGGCTCATCAATTTACATTAATGGTATGAATTCCGTCTGGCCTTCTATACCTCGACAGATTCAGGTGACTAATACACGATCCCACGAACTGGTAATTAATCAGCACGTTTACGTTATTTTACAATGACGTTACTCTCCCAGAGTCAATCAAATTACCTGTCTACTGACAGATTAATAACCGACGTTACGTTAATGGAACAATGGAGACTTCGTGTGAGTCAATCAACCCTGATCGAAGTTAATTACTTTGACTTCCTGGAACCTGTTAATTACCTGTCCACTTTTCTTTTCTATTTTGTATTTATAAAACAAATACATGACACGGAAAACATTACAACATTAAGGCACCGAAGCACCAAAAAAACCTTACACCAGCACACACCAGCCAACAACATAACACCAATTGACATGCAAGCAACACAGAACAAATACAATACAGAAGACACACCAAAGCTGAATATACAGCAATACAATAAAAACACAGTGGACAATGTACATAGCACAAAACGTAAATGAGAATCCATGGAACAAGGAAATTTCAATACAAAATACAATAATAACTGCACAACCCCGACGAGGCGCGCCAAGTTACAGTAAAAACACACAATGGCGAAAAATTAAACATTTAGAAGTAAAGGTACAAAGGTAAAAAAATTACAATACACACACAACCCACGGAACACCCGGCACACACAATACAGAAACACGCGAACATTCGACCGGAACACACAGGAACCGTGAAACAAACGACAAACACAACCCAGACACACATGAAAAACACCGGAACACGCAGGATCCGACAAAAAAAGAACACACACACCAGAAGCACACACACACAGAATACCATGAGAAACACAATACAGAAGATAACAGTCGAACACACACGGAAAACACAGTACAGTATGAACTAAGCACAAAAACAATGCACACAAAGGACAAAACTAGGCAAACAATACAATCACACAGCACACAATACAATAAGGTATAACCGTTCCGTGAGCACGTAATGCAAGCACAAAACTACGCATATTTATCGGGAAACTCCGCCTTCGGAAACCGCAAACAGTATGCCTCCCAAACGAGCTTGACATCATCAGACACCGGTCTACCAGGCGACGCACAAGGTTGAGGCATCAGCTCCGGCACCCCATAAACAAAACACTTCACCCTCGGTACCCAGATATTATAGGGGCACCACGGCGCCGGATACACCCGGCTATCCACAGTAAGTTCCAAAGTCTGCGTCGCATCCAGCGGGACTCCATTTGCCGATACCACAGGGAAGGGTGCAGCACGAGGGGTTCGAGCACCAGGGGACGGACATGGGTAGCCACAGAGGACCGTATTGAGAGACACACGGTTCTTCACTCCAGGGGGAACCACAGGGAACGCACATTTGCCAGGGCCCCTACCACCGGGCACAGGATCAGAGGCCTCCCGGCGCCCAGGTTTCGTGAGGAGCACCACAAGGTCACGACCACTAGGAGCAACCTCCCAAGGAGGGGAGGCAGCAGGCGTCGTAGGCGCCACAGGAGGCCGCACAGGCCCCATCCATCACATCATCCTCCACAACGACACACTCTGCAGCCCACCCACGAGAGGGCGACACACTCCTAGTCCTCCGGGAACGCTTGGACAGAGGCCGCTGATCATCCGAACTGTCGCTCGCAGCAGGAGGCATCCCAGTAGAGCCCACGGCCGGCCGCAAGTCACCGGGCAACACACGATCTATAAAAACATCAGCTTCACCCACAGGGGGTACAGGCCCACACCCTTCAGGCAACACAGGAGCCGGGGACGGGGCCGGCGGAGGCGAAGGAGCCGGCGGAGGCGAGGAAGCCGACGGCGGGGGCGGGTCCGCACCCCCCACCACCCCGACACCCACACCACCAACAGCACTAACTGGAGCGGCACCCAACACTGCAGCCGTCCTCACACAAGGGGTATCATCCACAACTGATACATCCTCACGCTCGGGCAAGGGAGGAAAATCCGCTTCATGAAACACATTTACCCGATCATACATCCGAGTGTCGCAGGCAGCAGCCAAATGTCCAACGTGGCCACATTTAAAACACGTTCGAGTCTGCCCACGGTAGGAGAAGCAGACCGTAAAGCCAGCAAGCGCGAGAGAAGAAGGCACATTCCCATGAAGAACCATCTTAGCCGTTCTGTAACCATTACCGAGTCCCTTGACGTCCCCGGTTGTGTATCGACAGGCACGAATAGAGTCCACACGCCCATACCTGGCAAGAGCCCGACGGAGAAGATCCTCAGACATTTCAAATGGCGCATTCTTAATTGACACGTATGTGTACTCCACACTCAAATTCGTCACAGTCAAAGAGCCAAGACCGTTGCTCAGCCCCACCACCTTGTCCTCATACTGGTCGAGAAACCTCCGGAACAAGCCACTCTCGGCGAACTCCAGAACTACTCTGTCGTCACGAACAACCTGTAGACCGACGAGATCTTCCACTTTCACACCCATAATCGCAAACAGAGTGTTGCTGACGACGCCAATATCCACCCGACAGGTAAATGTCAGCCCAGCCGAGTCCTTCCTCCTGAGTGGCGGCACGTAAGTCCCCATACTGAGACTGAAAAACAGTCACCCTGCAGGGGCAAACAACCACCCGTCAGGGCAACCAACAATCGCCCAATGTAATTACCTGTCCACTGACCGATAATTTTAACAGACAATACTCAAAATGTAAGAATCAGCCCTCCCGGAATTCAACAATTCTTGTCTAGCTTCGGCTAGGCTCCCTGAGAAACTAACACAGCTGTTCCTAGGAATATAATTAACCCAAACGCATCATACGTTACTCAAATTGTTAAAGAACAATTTCTCTATAAGCAATGGGTGTTCTCTTGGTTACGTTACATTAATTGACTTGCAATCACCTCACTGAATACTGGACCTCGATATCCACCACATAAACAGGAAAATATAAGACCAAGTACTCGACTCAATACCGAGTTTCACCCACGACAATAATAATAAATCACGGCCCATTTATATATAATCTGGTTCCAATTACAGTTACTGCAGAACACCAGTAAATAACACTCAGTGCTCTAGCCCACTAGACATGGCCCATATAATTTACTGACTGCATTAACCCATATGGTGGTTGATCAACACTTGTAACAATCACAGCCCAACAATGCAACCCCTTTCAATAATCACGCACAAACAGGTGCTCTAATTTAAATATATTAGAACACGGGCCCACACGTTACTGTCCGGTTGCAATAACCCCTGGTGCTCTAATTGCCTCTTAGAACACCAGCCTACATATTGCAACTCGGTTGCAATATCCACAGTAATATCACACTAGGCTTCGTGACACTACGATTATATATAATTATATCCTTGCTGACACCTGTAGCCTTCAGCTGTCAAAATGTTAATGGGACACTAAGGAGCTCACACACTCCTGACTCAACTTGGGCCAGTGATTAGCGATCCCACGGATTGATAATTACTCCCGAGAATTTCGTTACTCGACAGAGCCGCCAACTGTCACTCTAGACAGCCACGTCACTCACCACAAATATACCAAATTTACGTTAACAGGTCAATCACGTAACCACATATATAATCACACTTGTCACAGCCCCTGGGAACACAACGTAAGAAATAACACACACTCACTGTCTCACACACTCACACTGTCCCACTTCGTTGGAAGACAGAAGAGTTAGGGGGGCACATGATCACCACATTCAAGATTCTCAAGGGAATCGACAGGGTAGATAAAGACAGGCTATTTAACACAAGGGGACACAGGTGGAAACTGAGTGTCCAAATGCCACAGAGATATTAGAAAGAACTTTTTTAGTGTCAGAGTGGTTGACAAATAGAATGCATTAGGAAGTGATGTGGTGGAGCCTGACTCCATACACAGTTTCAGGTGTAGATATGATAGAGCCCAATAGGCTCAGGAACCTGTACACCTGTTGATTGACGGTTGAGAGGCGAGACCAAAGAGCCAGAGCTCATCCCCCGCAAGCACAATTAGGTGAGTACACTGGAAGTACTTCCACAATAATCAAATGCCAGGAAAATCTCTGGTGTTACATACAGACACTCTTTACGTGTGCACTTATGACCAGTACTGGACTTCTTCTCCTGCAAAAGATTACACCACATGGAATAAGAATCACCTAGAATGAATTACCTAAAATCCTACCAGAGTGGAATATAACCACTAGGACACCCCACTCAGTCCTTGGCTAATGTATGTATAATCTGTTCCCATGTGTACACACACACACACACACACACACACACACACACACACACACACACACACACACACACACACACACACACACACACACACACACACACACACACACACACCCACACAACACACACACACACACACACACAACACACACACACACACACACACACACACACACACACACACACACACACAAATGTACGCCTGCCCACACAGGTAAAATCCCTGTGGACTGACACGAACGTCAATAAAAGTGAAAATCCCAGGCGCCCGCACTTCTCTTCACCTCTACAGGTGCTTGGAGACAATGCTGCTGGACTATCTGACCGTCGAATCCAGGCTAAGAGATAATAATCATCGAAAATCACACAGAGTACTTACTTCATTTACACAGCTGGATTATTCACGTACATACCCAAGTGTCCTACCATACCCAGGCACCTACTGTAGGTGGGTAGTCACGGCGGCTGGGCTAAGGTGGTAGCCTAGGATGGAGTCTCGCATGGCTCGGTGCGTTTTCGTACCCTTACTCACAGCACACGGCGCAGTTCCGTACCCCCACCAGCGAAGCGAGGTGTTCGTACACGAATGGCGTCTCTCACGAAATTCCCACGAATTTCTATCGGAAAACCTGCCCCCAGAACACCTGACAAGATATTACCCCTTCACTCTACTGCTACAGAACACTAGCAGGTGGTCAGAGTATCTGATTAATCATTGGAATAGGGCCCCATAAATCTGGTAACTGCTCGTATGCTACTTTACCCACGCTCCACGATTTTGTTTCTACACTCCCAACAACGGCCATTGTAGCATATTTGGAATCCTGAAGACTCAGACTCTCAGATGAGCCCAAACTCGAGATGATTCGGTATGGGTTACCAGAACTAATCCCGTGCACGTGAAGTGCACGTGCTGAGTGCCACGGCACGTAAAACCAGTGGAAAGTTTAGCTGGCGTCAAACCATCCCCTCACAGGCAGCACGCTATTGGTCAACAATACCACACACCTGGTACTGACCAATCAACAAGCAGTTGGCGCGGCTACCACAATGCATTGTGTACTCGTCTCATCCAGCGGTAAGGCTCTCCTCCCTCCACCATATTTTGCTGGCCGAAAAAGCCTACAGCCATTTCAAAACAATGAGAATCATAATTGCTGTCAACTGACAGTTAAGGCTACTCCTAAAATATACAAAATCTCTTCCCCATGCTTCAAGGTATATACAATTCAGGGTGATATGACTCATATAAGCGTGATATAGGTTAAAAGGGCCTGAATTCCGTAACAACACACAATTGCTTCTTCAGCTTCAAAGATCTGAAAGTTTCTCCTCAAACTCTTTAAATATTTTTGTAGATAGTCTACATGGTAATTGCCCCAACTTTTCCTAACGTAGTAACATGAACACAAAAAATAAATATAAGTTTTTTTTTTAATAAAGTGACAATTTTACATTTTCACATGAAAACGTAAATTGTAAAATGTCACCTATTGTAGTTTTTTTTTTAATATTCATATGTACAGAAATGTGTGAAAGACATGCACTCCATGTATGTGTTCATATTCATTTACATATAATTATCATTAAAAACCTAAATCTTTTTTAGGTTTTTAATGATAAATATCACAGAAAACACAGGACACAGTTTGCCTTTAAATATTTACATGGTAATCACTTATTTGCTGTTGGTAATTATTAGTAAAAAAAGTTTATTAGTTCCAATTGCGGCCGCCCAGCACGTCCAGACACTGGGTGGTGATGTACCAGACATGGTCCTCATCTTCTTACTAAGGCCCTAGATGGGGAAACAAGGGACGCAGGATAATTTTGTTGTTGTTAATGAGGGATGGTTACTGGAGGCCTGAGGAAGCTAATGTGTTCCCCATGTATGCGTGGGAGTTTACACTATTGTAATAGGCCTAAAACAACCCTGGTTGTGGTGTACACTATCAGTGAAACAACCCTGGTTATGGTGTGCAGTTTAAGGGTTAATAATCCTCCATAGGTAGATAGGCCTTAATCCCAAAACCACTAGCCCTTACCAGCAATAGCGGGAACTCAACCCTATTAGCACAAGTGACTCAGAATTTCCTATATTGTTTCTTAGTGAAAACGTTTCACCGACAAATTTATACTAATTTGGACATTCTGTATGTTACATTTAAGCAGCAGTGTCATGTTTATACAGATGTGATGAACCTCAATAATATTCCAGCATAAGACCGATGAGGGGCCTACAAGTGGCTGCAAATGAATTTTGTAAATTAGTAATCATAGTTCTATGATCAGGTCATTCAAATGGAGAAGCTGTAATGTGAATATATTTACCGGTCATAATTACAGATTCCTCAAGCGAACGAATCATCTAAAAAAAACTGGAACATTTTGAAAATTGAAAATGATTAAGGAAAATGATTATGTAACACATTACTGAGTTTTATTGATGAAGTAAAGTTTGGAAGCGCTTTGGAGCCCATTAAGTCTTCAAGCGCTAGACCTTATGAGCTCAATTCACCTTTATTATTTAGGTTACTAACAAATGCTTGTAATAGCTTTATCCACTTAAGGTTATCTAACAAATGACTTTATAGCTTTATCCTCTTAAGGTTAAGTAACAAATTACTTTAATTACTTTATCCACTTAAGGTTAACCAACAAAGGACTTTAAAGCTTTATCCACTTAAGGTTAAGTAACAAATGCCTTAATAGCTTAGATCAACGGACATTGGGGTTAGGTTTATCAAACAGTGTCATTTTGATGAGACACTTTCCCTTACGTTACTTTTGGTTAAATAATGGAGGTCAATGGGTTAATTAGTGAAAGGTTGGTCTAATTATCTCCTTAAATTGTTATGGTTCATTATGTTATATTAAGCAACTCAGGCTTCTTAGTAAAACAACTTTTTCTAGAATAATTGATACATCGCTCTATTATCTTGATTACCTTACTTAAGCCTTTGTTGTTTCATATGGCTGTATTTCTGAACAAATTATTGTTACTTTATCTCTCAGGTTGTTGAAGGGTCAGATCCACTTAAGGAAACACAGTCACTGATAAACATGCCAACAAATTGGACCGATGGACCTCTGTGGCGCGTTCGACTTCTATCATCTACCCCTGAAGCCCTTCCTCCTCGGCCAGAGATAAACGAAAAATTTCCATATCGGAACACAGTGATATTTGAGTGCCAACATGCAGCAATTGATGGTGCTGATATCATGATGATTATTGGTTGGTTCCATAAAATCATTGATGACATGCTCAGCGGAAAGCCCATTGATGATTTGCAATTTGGTCAACTTGCAGACCACAGTCAGACATCAGAAATTACCCAACAAATAAAATCGGCTCTTGAAAATGATCCTGAGCGGTTGAGCTCATTACTTAAACTTAAAAAACAAGAGCCTGCCACTTCTGTCCTCATTGAAGCTTTCGGAGCCCCAGAACCATCTCAGGCAGAGACAAAATACTTGGAAAATGTTTTTCTGAATATCTCAGACGTTGATAAGTTTCATGCCAAGTGTCAGTCTGAAAATATATCGTTCAATTCGGGATTTACGAGTGTAATTAACACGGCTCTTGTTGACGTAGTAAGGGAGGCTGGCTTGACACGAGACGCCTACAATATTAGGAGTCGTGTTCCCATTGATATGCGTCGTTACATGAGAGATTACTCCAAGACCTTCCTTTCGGGTTTCCATGGTGCTCCAATGTATCAGAGCATTTCAACACCTTACAATGTTAAAGATCATTTCTGGATGTATGCAAAGCAGTATGATGTTCAGTTTCAGAATAACTTGAAGAAAAAATCATTTATTGAAGATATGATCATTGAGAGAATGCTTCGGCCCGCTGATTTTTCTCCTGAGAAATTCTTTGCAAATCCACAACCTATTACGAGAGACTATTTGTTTACGAATATGTTTACACATCTGTTCCGAACATACGGAGTAGGTAAACATGTTCAGCTAACATATTTTAAAAGTTATGTAAATATTCATGCTCTTGACATTACATTCATGTGCACCTTACTCAAAATATGTGAAGAGGTCCGGTTTGATGTCTGGTACTCGTCACGGGGATTAACAAAAAATACAGCACGAAACATTGTTGACAAAACAGTTTCAGTCTTCAGTGAAATATGTGAAAATATATAATGTTTAGATGTGAGATCAAGGAATTCCTTTATATGTGGGAAATCATAGATATCAAGAGTGGGTTACTTTGAGGCTTAAATAGACTAATTACATTTCAATATTTACTGTAACATTTCGACGTATATGTACTTAGTTATGTGTAATGTAAAATTGGCTCCAGGAAGTCAGTAATAGATAGTAAATGCTCTCAAAACATAAATCCTCATTATCCAGCCTACCCACCAGTTTTGGTGAGTACTAATAGTAACGATGAGGACATTGATATATATGCCGATGTGCAACGAAATTAGAGAGTAGAAATCTGAACTAATGAGTTGAACAAACCGGAAAATTATTTTTTACTTGTGTTGCTTTCACACACACCCTCATGTGATGACTAGTGTGCATCTGGGGGTTTCAAGAATTATCCTCATGGATTCATTACTAATTCTCTCTAAAGCTTTAATTCTATTGCTAGAGAGACTCATAAGGTGCAGGGCAATGTAGTCCAATAGTGACATGATGGACATCATGTAGAACATCTGGCATTTTTTACATTGATAAAGGTGACTTGATCATTAAGTTTTCCTTAAAATTCATTTCAGTTTAAATTTGATGACCAAATACACAAAATATCATCACCCTAACTAAACCAAGGAATAATTCTAGGGGTAATTTTACAAATAAATTTCTTTAAAACATTTCTTATACAGATTTGAAAGAAATAACTTTTCTTTCGAATTATTTTTTTTTCGGTTAATTTATCATCAGTAATGATTTGGAACATTCTTTAATTTGTTAAAAATCATTTAACTAAAGATCATCTAAATCCACCGAACTAGTCAAATGCGAATAAGAAATAGTACCAAAGAGTGGAGACAAAATTTTAGTGAGCCACTTAGAAAGCACTTAGAAAGATAAAGGGTCCCACAAAACTTATAATAGGCCTTGTGGTATAATTAGGCTTATGAGTCTTGATTAAATGGAATGATAATAACTATTGTATAAAATTTGTGTGGATCTCTTCCCATGCTGGTGGAAAACATGACTTTGTAGATCGATTGGATAATGAGGCTTGCAGGAAAGAAAATATTGATTATGACTTTGGACTATCTAATGCAATTATTAGACGCATACAAATTAAAGAAATTAATTCAGATTTAGAAAAACTAAGAAATGCCTAGAGACCTGAAAGCTGCAGTATTAAAAGCTATGACATGTTTTGAAATAATAGGTATTTGTATGTCAGCACAGTAACCGGACCAGGCAATGCGATGTAGTCATTACCCGAACACCCAACACCAGACCAGTCTGGTGTTGACAACGGCTTTAACAGGCCGAAACGTTCATCTCTCTTCCCAAGATTACCATCCGAGTGCCGGCGGGGAAGTGGTTCATATAGCCTCGGCTATCACTTCCTTTTGTCCGGTCGTGATGGTCAAGTGGTTTAAGGCGTCCCTGTACATACCAGTTGCGTTGCTCCTGGGAGTATGGGTTCGAGTCACTTCTGGGGTGTGAGTTTTCAGTTGTATCTAGTCCTGGGGACCATTCAGGCTTGTTTGCATTTGTGTTCCTCACGTGTTGCCCCAAAAAATGAGGTGATTTGATAAAATGCTATGCCCAGATTACCATCCGAGTGCCGGCGGGGAAGTGGTTCATATAGCCTCGGCTATCACTTCCTTATGTCCGGTCGTGATGGTCAGTGGTTTAAGGCGTCCCTGTACATACCAGTTGCGTTGCTCCTGGGAGTATGGGTTCGAGTCACTTCTGGGGTGTGAGTTTTCAGTTGTATCTAGTCCTGGGGACCATTCAGGCTTGTTTGCATTTGTGTTCCTCACGTGTTGCCCCAAAAATGAGGTGATTTGATAAAATGCTATGCCCAAGATTACCATCCGAGTGCCGGCGGGGAAGTGGTTCATATAGCCTCGGCTATCACTTCCTTATGTCCGGTCGTGATGGTCAAGTGGTTTAAGGCGTCCCTGTACATACCAGTTGCGTTGCTCCTGGGAGTATGGGTTCGAGTCACTTCTGGGGTGTGAGTTTTCAGTTGTATCTAGTCCTGGGGACCATTCAGGCTTGTTTGCATATATATATGATATATATATATATTATATATCTATCACTATATATGATATATATATATCTATATATATNTATATATATATATATATATATATATATAATATATATATAATATTATATATATATATATATATATATATATATATATATATATATATATATATTTTCTTTCTTTACTTGCTACGAGAACGTGGGAACCAGGGAACGCTGCTGAACCACGAGCTCCTGGAAAGAACAACTGGTCAGTGAAACTCGGTGTTGGTGTTGAAACGTCTATCACTTTTTGTATTCAGCACTCTAAAACAAACTTTTAACAGGTTATATATAATTTTCTCATCTTGTGCTGTTATATAGTTAGGTCTTCAGTTAGTTACGAACTTGACGCAGAATACAAAATCATAACCAAACAAATACAGCAACTGAGAAAGGAAATATTAGCTCCATGTCAAGAAGTACAATTAGAGAGGTGACCATTGAAGATAAGTAAACACCACTCGCAAAAAGTACTCGCAACCTGCTCTCGCACAAGACAGCACATATATTACTTATTGTTTATAATCACGATTTTGCATATAAATAAGTACATATGTGACATATGCCATATTTTTTTCAAGGAACTAACTTTTTTCTCAGTTTTATTAAGCAATAGAGATTTTATACAAAATTTGACAATATCCTGAGTTACTTTACAATTTATTTAAATATTTTAGTTTTGTTTTATTATTTTTATAAAACTGTAGTATCAATATAGGTATAGGTTCAGTACTAATTGTAATATTTTAGCATACTAAGAAGGTTAGGATAGGTTGTGGTTTTCTATTCAGCTTTTCAAGGTAAACTCAAATATTCACAATAATTAGTATGTCACATAAGCACTTATTCATAAGCAAGATATTGACTATAAGCAAGGGCGAGAATAGGTTGGTACTCGCAATCACACATGCACACACACACACACACGCTCACTCACTCACTCACTCACTCACTCACTCACTCACTCACTCACTCACTCACTCACTCACTCACTCACTCACTCACTCACTCACTCACTCACTCTCACACTCACCCTCTCGTTCACATTCACTCACACTTACTCAAACTCACACACACTCACTCATTCTCACTCACACACAGTCACACTCACTCACATTCTCATTCACTCCTTTATTCTCACTCACACTCACTTACTCTCTCTCTCTCTCTCTCTCTCTCTCTCTCTCTCTCTCTCTCTCTCTCTCTCTCTCTCTCTCTCTCTCTCTCTCTCATGCCCTCTCTCTGATGCTCTCGCTCTCATGCTCTCTCTCTCTCTTTCTGTCCCTCCCTGACTATCTCTATCCCAAGATAGTAGACAAAAGGAACAAACATGGCAGGAAGACATGCCAATGGCTCAGGGAAAAGTCAGAGTTACTCAATGAAGGAGATGTTCGGCCAAGCTTGAGAGGAAATCAGAAGGGGAAATGAGGATTGAAAAAAAACATGAAATGAGGAATGCCAAAAGCACCCTGCAAATCTAGATGATGGCAGCAAAGGAGGAGATAAGAATCCTCAAAGAGAACCATACTAGGCTCAGCATCAGAAGATGGAAATGTATCAATGGATGGGACTGCTACTATATATGCAACATTTGCAGAAATGCTTAGAAAGTGTTCAGAAGCAATGTGCCACAGTGAAGTGGCACTATAACAACAGCTAAATAGCAACTACTCCGGTCCATTGCTGTGCAGCTGAATACTGAACTAACCTGAACACGGGTGTGCCCACTGGCGATGCAATATTGCAAACAAATAATTCACAAGCCTAGTTTACACCACAGTGAGTGATTCGCTATGTTAATGTCTATCCAGTGGCACTTGCAAAACAGCTATTCAACATCCCCTCGCACTGCAGGCTGATTAAATGAACTAACTGAACAAAGATGCCCACTGATGACACAAGCTTGCAATCAATATTGTCACGGCTTCACAGTGAACAGCTACTATAATCGCAATCTCACGGGTCTTTCAACCCTTCAGGCGAGATACCCACGTAACTAGGCGGGTAGTCCAACACTGACTCCCCCTATCACAACGTAATGTGAACACTCTTTGCAACTCCCTGCAAGAAGTTGCATTGTAAACTGTAAACAAAGCCAGGCAAGGTGGGATTCTGAGACACTTCTCCAGTAATCCCCAAGTTACTTTACTCTCGTCACCAGACGATAAACAAAAGAAATTGCCTTAATCAATTACAAAGTTGATTATGTGATTAATTATGTAAATTGACTGTCCACAGCAGTCAGCAACAAAGTACTTTACGTTAATCACAAACACGTGTCTCTCTTAACACAAGTCAACTTGTTAACAATAACTCAAAGTCTCTTACAGTACATCACACTTCACTCCTTTCAAGTATTCAGTGAGTAATTCCTAATTAATGTCAAACGGACAACTAATTAAATCTCAATCGAGTTACGTTAACTAAGCCTACCACTATCTTGGTAGCTTCTCAACAGTCTATGTCAAAATTTACTTTAATGAGTGGTAATTATTCTAATTAACCCCGAGCAATTAATTAACTGTCACCAGGACCGATAATTAATCATACATAAATACGTCTCACTCTGCACTGCCTAAGCAGGTCTCATCAAACACTGTGAATTCACGGACGAGGTGTTAATTACTCCACTAATTAACATGAGTGCATCTTAATCCACTGTCACCAGACAGGATATGATTAATATAACGAGTTATGCTAGCTCCATGACCTCGCTTTACCGAGTCATCAAGACCTTTGACGTTAATTACTCCACTAATTATCATGAGCCACTAATTGATATATCCCAGAAAGGTAATTAGTCTCGAGCAAATTACGTTAACACAAATACTGTCAGACTCTGACAGTTCCTCCTCACTATGTGAATTCATGATGAGAATGCTAATTAAATAATTTGCTAGAGTGGTCAATTAGTTATCCCACGGACAATTAATTGCACCTGAAACGTATCTCAACAAGCTCAGCACTGTTTCCCTTAACAGCTCTCTCACACATTAAGTAATGTGCAACCTCTTATAAAGTTAATTCCCTTAATTAACTCACTGAATCCTTAAGTCCTCAACACAACTTAAAGAACACAAAGTAACCCCAGGTTACATTGGTCACACTTACAGTGGCATAACAACATAAATGCAAAGCCCACACACGGTTGCAGCTTCTGCAACACGGTAATTACTGAACCCTCAGAGTAATGACACACGGTTTGGCAACAACAAAAGTGTACCTACATTACTGCCCCCCTCTAATCTTGCAACAGTTGCAAGGGACTACAATGCACAATCACTACTTCTACTTCAGCAAAACAATTTACGTTAATATAAGACACCGTCGCTACACTGACAGCTGGCACTAATTCTCATAATTAGGCAGATTAACCAATCAATTGCTTGCTCTCTCATTAAGTACTGTGAATTCCCCTGAATAATGAAAGGGACCTCCTTAAATCAACAACACGGTGCCTAGGGCAGTAATATAACGTATACCAAACAACAACACTGTCCAAACATACAAACATAATGATGCTGTCAGCGTACCCCACATGCTAATGACATCATTAGCCAATCAGTCAGCAATCACATTTACTGACTCACCACACAACACCTTATATATACATGAAAATGAAAATTATACATAATTATTCAGACCTCAGGGTGTCCACTTACAACCCTACTACATTGGCCTGCCAACCTCTGTAAATGATATAATTAACGTGCGGCAACATGGCATTAATCTTAACTCTGAACGATATATATATATAATCGACAGATCAACGATCACTTACATGGTAAATATCTACACTGACCTGTTTACGTACTCGTGTCAGTCTACACACAAAATATCTATATACATCTAACTGTGTGGTTCTGTGTATAACATACACCTTCAGGTACATCACAGACAGTCACCTGGACGTCAGTACAGACAGGTGTCTCTCAGCTGCTTCCCTCGCCTGGCAGGCACTATGGGACAACACAGCTGTTACCGGAATTAACATTAGTCCAGAGACACTGCATACTTTACAAATAACGTGAACTCACGATTACCACTCTCATTAAATTCATTTTCCCGGTCACAACCTCACTTGCTGAAGAACACCATGCTCGTTTCCACGTGCGTCGACAAGGTGTGGCCATAGGGTGTGACCAGGGTATGTGGCCAAGGGTGGCCCAAGGGGGTGGCCAAGACATGTGGCCACCGCATGGCCCTAAAGGGTGGGCAACGGAGTAGCACTGGGCAGTCACAGCGCCCCATCCAGGATGAGGTGGCGCGCGGGGGTGGGGCGCGGGGTGGCCCACAGGCGGGTGGCCAGGGTGTGACCATCACAGGGCCCCACGGTGTCTGGCCACGGAGCGGTGCGACGCGGGGTAGCTGAGACCTCATCCTGGCGCCTCAGGCATACACAAACGTGGGTGGCAGATTCACTCCCACCCACATCACACCACGAGTATGCCTCGCTGGTACACCGGGTGTGATAATGGCCGGCGACACAACATGGCGGACACAGCAAGGTGGAATTTCAAAGTTCAACAGGGGCCTGTAATCTCACCTCTATTACACTGGGAGGCCCTGCCCTATTCCTCCAATTGTCCGTTAACCTAGACAGGATAACACATAACACCAGATGTGAGCAACCACATCTGATACACCACGAGGCTTGCCAGGTGCCTCATGGGTGAGCACTGTCTGCTAGTCTTACAAAGTTCTTTCCTTACTCTTTGGCCCCAATTCACGCAAATTGTATCCCAACACAATCCACGATAGCAGGGTTACCGTGCGCGATGAGTAAAGAAGATAACACAGCGATAACAGGGGTGGAAGTGGCAGACACGCCACCCCCACCTTCCAGGGCATCCAACCCACTTGCTCGCCCTCTCCAGACTAAAAATTTGGTGGGCCAGGGAAACTCAAAATGCCCGTCTCCCCCCACCTTGTCTTGACCAATCAGCACAAAGCCGGCACAGCCTCTTGTGCCGCTTCCAATTACAGCCGTTCGCGCCTAAACACCCCCACGAGGCTGAGGTGTCTAGACGAATCACAGACTCTCTCACCATGAGGCGTCCCGTGACGTCACAAGGAGGGGAGGCGTAGGAGTGTGACGTCGTTCCTCACATGGTGGGGGAGGCGACGTTCACCCCTCTGTCCCCCCCCCCTCTAAAACCGTTGGCTAGAGAAGTACCTACCTACACTTCACATTCTCAAGTCCCATTTTCCCAGAAAACAGGATAAATTCTGTAACTCTCTCTACAGAGACCTCTGCACACTACAGACCTCTGGCTAGTCTTAAACGATCGTCCTTATCATAAGCTTTCATCTAACAACACACAAGTGCATGTAGTTTGAAAACTTCTTGTCTAGAGTCCTAGAGCGACTCTAGCCTAATCTAGAAAACTAGAAAAACTAGCAGAGGGAATTTTCATTCCCTCACACCAGCAGTGTGTTAGCTGCTGGACGTATGCAGTATTGTATGGTCCAACATACCCGGGATTTGGTCAGGAAGAGTTATGCGATGGCAGTGGTGCGTCTGTTGAGAAGTGCTGTTAGTGAGCTGCTAGAGACTTCTGCCAGGGTGCTAGCTACCCCTGTATGTGACTATTTGAGACCCCTGTCAGCGTGTTGCTGAAACCCTCTGCCAGTGTGTATCTGGAGAGCAGAGGTGGGGTATTGGCACATCGTGACACTACGGTGTTTGTGGACTGGCCCATGTGGAAAAAGGTGAACTCGCCGGTGTTTGCCATTAAGTGTGGACAACGTGCAACTGGAAAGTGTGTTCACCGGGATTTGATGAACACTGCTGATGTATTGTGTCCTGAGTGAAAGCGACACTTTTTAAATATGTGTAGTAATAATTTAATATAATATATTTATAGTGGTGAAGGTGTTAATTATTATATTGATGAAGGTGTAATTGTGTATTGTTTATCCCTCCTTTATTCTTTGCACTACTTCTTTCCACAGCCATTTCAAGAAATAGCTACTGCCACAGCCATTTCAAGAAATGGCTGTGGCATTTAACCCCAAGTTACCACCGACTTGGGGTTGGATAAAGACGTACAGGTTATAAGATAATTAACAGCAAGATCCCGGTAACTGGCCCAAAATGGCCATAAACCCCCCTCCCACCTCACCCCATACCCTCCTTGGGTACCCCTCACCCCATATCCTCCCTGTATCCCTCTCCTCATACCGTCCCTGTCCTCCCTTCCCTTGAACTCCCACCCTTCACTCCTGAATCCTCTAAGACCATGTTAACCAACTCACAAATCTCCACACCTATAGACCAGCTTTCCCCATCAGCAGAAAGACCACCAAGAAGAGGAAACAAGAATGGACATGAGAAACTGTGCTTCACAGTAATGTACACAAACATAGAAGGGATTACAATTAAATCTAGTGAACTTGAGGAATGGGCATATCTTGAGGTTATCTTCAGATGATTTCGGGGCTTTTTAGTGTCCCCATAGCCTGGTCCTCGACCACGCCTCCACCCCCAGGAAGCAGCCCGTGACAGCTGACTAACACCCAGGTACCTATTCTACTGCTAGGTAACAGGGGCATAGGGTGAAAGAAACTCTGCCCATTGTTTCTCGCAGGCGCCAGGGATCGAACCCAGAACCACAGGATCACAAGTCCAGCGTGCTGTCCACTCGGCCGACCGGCTCCATAAGAAGCATAAGAAGCGGCTCGGCTTAAGAAGAAAACCCCAGACGTAATAGTACTCACATAAACAAAGCTAACGAAAAGCATAACAAAGGCAGTGTTTCCGCAGGAATACTGTGTAGTTAGGAAAGAGAGGGAAGGAAGATTTGGAGGTGGAGTAGCTCTGCTGATAAGAAAATACTGGAGTTTTGAAGAAATGGTTATCAAAGATTTCAGTGACTACATAATAGGTACCATAGCAATTGGGGTACAAAAACGTATAGTATTAGTCATATACATAACCCTCCCCCATAAAATGACAGAAGATGCAGACAAGAACATGGCTATCATTAATATAATAGAGAGAACAGCTTCCGTCACTAACCAAAACAGATCCAGACTGCTAATCATGGAAGACTTCAACCACTGGAAGATAGCTTGGGAGAACAGAGAACCACATGGAGGACCAGACACATGGAGAGCTAAGCTGTTTGACATGGCAACAAGAAACTTTCTATGCCAACACATCAAGGGACCAACAACAATGAGAAGAGAAGAAAAACCAGCAATGCTTGATCTGATATTCAAACTGAATAAGTCAGATATAAGGGAGTTAAGTTGTAAGCCTCTTGGGAATGAGTGATCACAGTGTACTCATATTTGAGTACTTGGTTGAACTAGGATTAATTTCCCAAAAAACGAACTAGAAAACAATTGGTTGGCATATCGAAAGGGTAATTATGAGGAGATGATAAACTTCCCAAAAGAAATACAATAAGACACAGAACTCAGAACTAAAACTATACAAGACATGATGGACTATGTCACTCAAAAGTGTCAGGAGGTAGTAACCAGGTTTATCCCGGCCCAAAAGGAAAACAAATGAGTAGCAAAAGAAGAATCCGTGGTTTAATAGGGCAAGTATGGAAGCAAAGGATCGGAAAAAAAGGGCAAGGAGGAACCTACGAAATAACAGAAGACCAGAATGCAGAGAGAGAGATACCAGAGAGTCGGGAACGAATATGTCAGTGTGAGATGAAAAGCAGTGAAAAAGTATGAAAATGATATATCAAATAAATCCAAGACCGAACCAAAACTGCACCATAGCCACATCAGGAGCAAAGTAACAGTGAAAGAACAGGTGATGAAACTTAGAACGGGTGAGGACAGGTACACAGAGAATGACAAAGAGATGTGTGAAGAACTCCACAAGAAATACCAGGAGGTCTTCACAACAGAATGAGGTGAAGTGCCTGAGCTGGGAGAGGTCACAGTAAACTAGGAGTCCTTGTAAGGGTTCGAAATTACCTGTTTGATCTGGACGTGAGAAAGGCTGTTGGTCCGGACAGAATCTCACGATGGGTACTAAAAGAGTGTGCATTAGTACTTTGCTTTGCCACTCTCCATGGTGTATAGTAGGTCACTGGAGACAGGAGAATTACCAGAAATATGGAAGACGGTTAATGTAGTCCAATATGCAAAAAGGATGACAGACAAGAGGCACTGAACTACAGGCCATTGTCCTTAACTTATATACCATGCAAGGTGATGGAGAAGATCCCGAGAAAAAGCTTAGTAGCACATCTGGAGAGAAGGGACATCGTGACACCATCAACATGAGTTTAGGAATGGTAAATCTTGCCTCACTGGTTTAATAGAATTATACGATCAGGTGACAAAGATTAAGCAAGAAAGAGGAGGTTGGGCAGACTGCATTTTATTGGACTGTTGGAAAGCTTTTGACACAGTACCCCATAAGAGGCTGGTGCATAAATTGGAGAAACTGGCAAGAGAAACTAGTTGGGTACTCCAGTGGATAAGGGAGTACCTAACCAATAGGAAACAGAGAGCTACTGCGAGGAGTGAGACCTCAGATTGGAATGAAGACGTCACCAGCGGAGTCCCACAGGGTTCTGTGCTTGGACCTTTCCTGTTTTTGATATACACAAATGATCATCCAGAGGGTATAGACTCATTCCTCGTAATGTTTGCTAATGATGCCAAAATTATGAGAATGATTACGACAAGGGAGAACAGCATGAGGATTCAAGAAGACCTGGACAAACTGAAGGAATGGTCCAACAAATGGTTGTTAGAGTTTAACCCAAGCAAATGTAATGTAATAATGATAGGTGTAGGGAGCAGAAGGCTAGATACGAGATACCATTCGGGAGATGAAATTCTTCTAGAATGAGAAGGACTGGGGGGGTTGATATCATGCCAAACCTGTCTCCCGAAGCCCCTATCAAGAGGATAACATCAGCAGCATATGCCAGGTTGGCTAACATAAGAACGGTCTTTAGAAATTTGTGTAAGGCATCATTCAGAATCTTGAATACCACGGTTTCAGCACCAATCCTGAAGCATGCGGCTCCAGCATGGAGTTCATATCTTGTCAAGCACAAGACAAAACTAGAGAAGGTTCAAAGATTTGCCACCTGACTAGTGCCCAAACTGAGGGGCATGAGCTATGAGGAGAGACTAAGGGAATTAAACCTCACGTCGCTGGAAGACAGAAGAGTTAGTGGGGACATGATCGCCATATACAAGATTCTCAAAAGAATTGATATTGATGACAAAAGACAGTTTATTTAACTCAAGGGTCACACGCAGTAGGGGATACAGGTGGAAATTGAGTGCCCAAATGAGACATAGAAACATTAGAAAGATTATTTTTTAGTGTCAGAGTAGTTAATAAATGGAATGCATTAGGAAGTAATGTGGTGGAAGCAGACTCCATATACAGTTTCAAGTGTAGATGTGATAAAGCCAATAGGCTCATAAACCTTTACACCAGTTGATTGACAGATGAGGGTCGGGACCAAAGAACCGAAACTCAATCTCTGCAAGCACAATTAGGTGAGTATAACTGGATGTAAGGAATTTCTCCCGGCAGGTATTTATTTGTTTACTAATTATTAGTTTATTGAGTTTATTTAAATTAATTATTATTAATTCAAAGTGGAATGTATTTTTTAACTATTTTTGAGTTTAAATAGACTGTATATTTTTTAGTGGACTGTATATTTAAATTTTACCCTGCTAGGAGTTTCCACTTTCACAAACTTGAAGGGGGAAGGTATATACGTAGCCTATCAATAAAAATTATTCAACTAATAGAAATATTCTACTATAGCATATTCATGTCATGTTCCTTTAAGGAAATCCAGAAAAAGGTCCAACGTAGAAAGAACACGCAGACGACACTATAAAATAAGGAAAAAAATAACGGAAATGCTTAAGCAGACACGACTTTCCCGTCAAAGAAGGAACAATTTAAATAGTGAGATTGAAGAAATGGAGCAGAAATTGAAACACTAATATCAGACTGAAGAAAGGCAGTTAGAGCAGAAAGCAATTGAGGAAATAAAGAAAAATCCTAAATATTTTTCACATATGCGAAATCAAAATAAAAAACGACTCCCGTATTGGAGCTGTTCGTACGAGTGAAGGTTCATACAAGGAGAATGACAAAGAAAGTAGTGAAATCCTAAAAAAAGCAGTATGAGGACATGTTTAGCACTCCAATAAACAACATGAAAGTGAAAGATCCAGACAATTTCTTTATGCCTGATATCCAAACCCCCTTTATATATAAGTGATATCAATACGAGCATACTAGATTTTGAAAGAGAAATTGAAAACATGCCATGCACTCAGCTTCGGTTCCAGATTCATGGAATTCAATATTTATAAAGAAATGCAAGGTGCCAATAGCATAGGCACTCAGTATAGTGTGCAGGAAGAGCTTGGATACCAGATGCACTTAAAGTAGCAGAAATAGCCCCTCGACACAAGGGAGGAAGCAAAGCATCGGCAAAGAATTAAAGACCAGTTGCACTAACATCCCACATAATAAAAGTGTTATGGTGTTTGGTGTTTATATGTTAGTGTTTATTGTCGAAAATATCCAATACTAGGTGAGTACACACACACACACACACACACACACACACACACACACACACACACACACACACACACACACACACACACACACACACACACACACTCACACATACACACACACACACACAGAATCATTCAGAACTTTGTATACCACATATGTCAGACCAATCCTGGAGTATGCAGCCCCAGCATGGAGTCCATATCTAGTCAAGGATAAGACTAAACTGGTAGAGGTTCAAAGGTTTGCCACCAGACTAGTACCCGAGCTGAGAGGTATGTGCTACGAGGAGAGACTACGGGAATTAAACCTCACTTTGCTGGAAGACAGAAGAGTTAGGGGGGACATGATCACCACATTCAAGATTCTGAAGGGAATTGATAGGGTAGATAAAGACAGGCTATTTAACACAAAGGGCACACGCACTAGGGGACACAGGTGGAAGCTGAGTGCCCAAATGAGCCACAGAGATATTAGAAAGAATTTTTTTAGTGTCAGAGTGGTTGACAAATGGAATGCATTAGGAAGTGATGTGGTGGAGGCTGACTCCATACACAGTTTCAAGTGTAGATATGATAGAGCCCAATAGGCTCAGGAATCTGTACTCCTGTTGATTGACGGTTGAGAGGCGGGACCAAAGAGCCAGAGCTCAACCCCCGCAAACACAACTAGGTGAGTACACACACACACACACACAAATGTACGCCTGCCCACACTGTGGACTGACACGAACGTCAATAAAAGTGAAAATCCCACGCGCCCGCACTTCTCTTCACCTCTACAGGTGCTTGGAGACAATGCTGGTGGACTACCTGACCATCGAATCCAGGCTAAGAGATAATAATCATCGAAAATCACACAGATTACTTACTTCATTTACACAGCTGGATTATTCACGTACATACCCAAGTGTCCTACCATACCCAGGCACCTACTGTAGGTGGGTAGTCACGGCGGCTGGGCTAAGGTGGTAGCCTAGGATGGAGTCTTGCATGGCTCGGTGCGTTTTCGTACCCTTACTCACAGCACACGGCGCAGTTCCGTACCCCCACCAGCGAAGCGAGGTGTTCGTACACGAATGGCGTCTCTCACGAAATTCCCACGAATTTCTATGGGAAAACCTGCCCCCAGAACACCTGACAAGATATTACCGTTTCACTCTACTGCTACAGAACACTAGCAGGTGGTCAGAGTATCTGATTAATCATTGGAATAGGGCCCCACGAATCTGGTAACTGCTCGTATGCTACTTTACCCACGTTCCACGATTTTGTTTCTACATTCCCTTGCTATCCCACCCAAATACGACGAGTTCCCAGATTCTGCTACGTTCCATGGACCCTCGTCGATGTTGCTGGTAGCTGGAGATGTATAGTAGCCAAATGCCACGACGCTCTTTACTCAATTTGGCCGAATGAGCAAAGGAGGAAGTCAGGCAAGGGCGGAGGCAGGAGGCAGAATGCGTCTTGAGGCAAGACGCCGGCATCTTCCCGGGTCCTCCTCAAGCGAACCATTCAAAGGAAGGCACACAGCTGTCTACCCTCTTAGCCAATCAGAGACGAGCTTGCATAGCCGCAGGGGCGACCCCAAGATGGCCGACCAAAATGGCCAGCTGGCATTGCGATGGTAGCAAGTGGTCCACCCTCGCCTCCACGCTTCGCGCCTTCCCGTGCAAACCCTGTCTCCCTCCAAGCTCTTCAAAATAAAAGCTGTTGCTCGCTCTAACTCTTTCACATATATGCAACAACGGCCATTGTAGCATATTTGGAATCCTGAAGACTCAGACTCTCAGATGAGCCCAAACTCGAGATGATTCGGTATGGGTTACCAGAACTAGTCCCGTGCACGTGCTTAGTGCCACGGCACGTAAAACCAGTGGAAAGTTTAGCTGGCGTCAAACCATCCCCTCACAGGCAGCACGCTATTGGTCAACAATGCCACACACCTAGTACTGACCAATCAACAAGCAGCTGGCGCGGCTACCACAATGCATTGTGTACTCGTCTCATCCAGCGGTAAAGCTCTCCTCCCTCCACCATATTTTCCTGGCCGAAAAAGCCTACAGCCATTTTCAAAACAATGAGAATCATAATTGCTGTCAACTGACAGTTAAGGCTACTCCTAAAATATACAAAATCTCTTCCCCATGCTTCAAGGTATATACAATTCAGGGTGATATGACTCATATAAGCGGGATATAGGTTAAAAGGGCCTGAATTCCGTAACAACACACAATTGCTTCTTCAGCTTCAAAGGCCTGAAAATCGGTTTCTCCTCAAACTCTTTAAATATTTTTGTAGATAGTCTACATGGTAATTGCCCCAACTTTTCCTAATGGATCAACGTAGTAACATGAACACAAAAAATAAATATTTTTTTTTTTAATAAAGTGACAATTTTACATTTTCAAATGAAAATGTAAGTTGTAAAATGTCACCAATTGTAGTTTTTTTTAATATTCATATGTACAGAAATGTGTGAAAGACATGCACTCCGTGTATGTGTTCATATTCATTTACATATATTTATAATTAAAAACCTAAATCTTATAATTGCACACAGGACACAGTTTGCCTTTAAATATTTACATGGTAATCACTTATTTGCTGTTGGTAAAAGTTTATTAGTTCCAATTGCGGCCGCCCAGCACGTCCAGACACTGGGTGGTGATGTACCAGACATGGTCCTCATCTTCTTACTAAGGCCCTAGATGGGGAAACAAGGGACGCAGGATAATTTTGTTGTTGTTGTTAATGAGGGATGGTTACTGGAGGCCTGAGGAAGCTAATGTGTTCCCCATGTATGCGTGGGAGTTTACACTATTGTAATAGGCCTAAAACAACCCTGGTTGTGGTGTACACTATCAGTGAAACAACCCTGGTTATGGTGTGCAGTTTAAGGGTTAATAATCCTCCATAGGTAGATAGGCCTTAATCCCAAAACCACTAGCCCTTACCAGCAATAGCGGGAACTCAACCCTATTAGCACAAGTGACTCAGAATTTCCTATATTGTTTCTTAGTGAAAACGTTTCACCGACAAATTTATACTAATTTGGACATTCTGTATGTTACATTTAAGCAGCAGTGTCATGTTTATACAGATGTGATGAACCTCAATAATATTCCAGCATAAGACCGATGAGGGGCCTACAAGTGGCTGCAAATGAATTTTGTAAATTAGTAATCATAGTTCTATGATCAGGTCATTCAAATGGAGAATCTGTAATGTGAATATATTTACCGGTCATAATTACAGATTCCTCAAGCGAACGAATCATCTAAAAAAACTGGAACATTTTGAAAATTGAAAATGATTAAGGAAAATGATTATGTAACACATTACTGAGTTTTATTGATGAAGTAAAGTTTGGAAGCGCTTTGGAGCCCATTAAGTCTTCAAGCGCTAGACCTTATGAGCTCAATTCACCTTTATTATTTAGGTTAACTAACAAATGCTTGTAATAGCTTTATCCACTTAAGGTTATCTAACAAATGACTTTATAGCTTTATCCTCTTAAGGTTAAGTAACAAATTACTTTAATTACTTTATCCACTTAAGGTTAACCAACAAAGGACTTTAAAGCTTTATCCACTTAAGGTTAAGTAACAAATGCCTTAATAGCTTAGATCAACGGACATTGGGGTTAGGTTTATCAAACAGTGTCATTTTGATGAGACACTGTCCCTTACGTTACTTTTGGTTAAATAATGGAGGTCAATGGGTTAATTAGTGAAAGGTTGGTCTAATTATCTCCTTAAATTGTTATGGTTCATTATGTTATATTAAGCAACTCAGGCTTCTTAATAAAACAACTTTTTCTAGAATAATTGATACATCGCTCTATTATCTTGATTACCTTACTTAAGCCTTTGTTGTTTCATATGGCTGTATTTCTGAACAAATTATTGTTACTTTATCTCTCAGGTTGTTGAAGGGTCAGATCCACTTAAGGAAACACAGTCACTGATAAACATGCCAACAAATTGGACCGATGGACCTCTGTGGCGCGTTCGACTTCTATCATCTACCCCTGAAGCCCTTCCTCCTCGGCCAGAGATAAACGAAAAATTTCCATATCGGAACACAGTGATATTTGAGTGCCAACATGCAGCAATTGATGGTGCTGATATCATGATGATTATTGGTTGGTTCCATAAAATCATTGATGACATGCTCAGCGGAAAGCCCATTGATGATTTGCAATTTGGTCAACTTGCAGACCACAGTCAGACATCAGAAATTACCCAACAAATAAAATCGGCTCTTGAAAATGATCCTGAGCGGTTGAGCTCATTACTTAAACTTAAAAAACAAGAGCCTGCCACTTCTGTCCTCATTGAAGCTTTCGGAGCCCCAGAACCATCTCAGGCAGAGACAAAATACTTGGAAAATGTTTTTCTGAATATCTCAGACGTTGATAAGTTTCATGCCAAGTGTCAGTCTGAAAATATATCGTTCAATTCGGGATTTACGAGTGTAATTAACACGGCTCTTGTTGACGTAGTAAGGGAGGCTGGCTTGACACGAGACGCCTACAATATTAGGAGTCGTGTTCCCATTGATATGCGTCGTTACATGAGAGATTACTCCAAGACCTTCCTTTCGGGTTTCCATGGTGCTCCAATGTATCAGAGCATTTCAACACCTTACAATGTTAAAGATCATTTCTGGATGTATGCTAAGCAGTATGATGTTCAGTTTCAGAATAACTTGAAGAAAAAATCATTTATTGAAGATATGATCATTGAGAGAATGCTTCGGCCAGCTGATTTTTCTCCTGAGAAATTCTTTGCAAATCCACAACCTATTACGAGAGACTATTTGTTTACAAATATGTTTACACATCTGTTCCGAACATACGGAGTAGGTAAACATGTTCAGCTAACATATTTTAAAAGTTATGTAAATATTCATGCTCTTGACGTTACATTCATGTGCACCTTACTCAAAATATGTGAAGAGGTCCGGTTTGATGTCTGGTACTCGTCACGGGGATTAACAAAAAATACAGCACAAAACATTGTTGACAAAACTGTTTCAGTCTTCAGTGAAATGTGTGAAAATATATAATGTTTAGATGTGAGATCAAGGAATTCCTTTATATGTGGGAAATCATAGATGTCAAGAGTGGGTCACTTTGAGGCTTAAATAGACTAATTACATTTCAATATTTACTGTAACATTTCGACGTATATGTACTTAGTTATGTGTAATGTAAAATTGGCTCCAGCAAGTCAGTAATAGATAGTAAATGCTCTCAAAACATAAATCCTCATTATCCAGCCTACCCACCAGTTTTGGTGAGTACTAATAGTAACGATGAGGACATTTGTATATATGCCGATGTGCAACGAAATTAGAGAGTAGAAATCTGAACTAATGAGTTGAAAAACCGGAAAATTATTTTTTACTTGTGTTGCTTTCACACACACCCTCATGTGATGACTAGTGTGCATCTGGGGGTTTCAAGAATTATCCTCATGGCTTCATTTCTAATTCTCTCTAAAGCTTTAATTCTATTGCTAGAGAGACTCATAAGGTGCAGGGCAATGTAGTCCAATAGTGACATGATGGACATCATGTAGAACATTCTGGCATTTTTTACATTGATAAAGGTGACTTGATCATTAAGTTTTCCTTAAAATTCATTTCAGTTTTAATTTTGATGACCAAATACACAAAATATCATCACCCTAACTAAACCAAGGAATAATTCTAGGGGTAATTTTACAAATAAATTTCTTTAAAACATTTCTTATACAGATTTGAAAGAAATAACTTTTCTTTCGAATTAATTTTTTTCGGTTAATTTATCATCAGTAGTGATTTGGAACATTTTTTAATTTGTTAAAAATCATTTAACTAAAGATCATCTAAATCCACCGAACTAGTCAAATGCGAATAAGAAATAGTACCAAAGAGTGGAGACAAAATTTTAGTGAGCCACTTAGAAAGCACTTAGAAAGATAATGGGTCCCACAAAACTTATAATAGGCCTTGTGGTATAATTAGGCTTATGAGTCTTGATTAAATGGAATGATAATAACTATTGTATAAAATTTGTGTGGATCCCTTCCCATGCTGGTGGAAAACATGACTTTGTAGATCGATTGGATAATGAGGCTTGCAAGAAAGAAATATTGATTATGACTTTGGACTATCTAATGCAATTATTAGAAGCATACAAATTAAAGAAATTAATTCAGATTTAGAAAAACTAAGAAATGCCCAGAGACCTGAAAGCTGCAGTATTAAAAGCTATGACATGTTTTGAAATAATAGGTATTTGTATGTCAGCACAGTAACCAGACCAGGCAATGCGATGTAGTCATTACCCGAACACCCAACACCAGACCAGTCTGGTGTTGACAACGGCTTTAACAGGCCGAAACGTTCATCTCGCTTCCCCGTTTCTTTGTGTTTTTCCGCACATATATATATATATATATATATATATATATATATATATATATATATATATATATATATATATATATATATATATATATATATATTATATATATATATATATATATATATGCGGAAAATCCACAGAGAAAAATGAAAGGAGGTAACGTTTCAACTCGTTAAAGCCTTGTCAAACCAGACTGACTGATCGTCAGTCTGGTTTGACAAAGGCTTTAACGAGTCGAAATGTTACCTCCTTTCATTTTTCTCTGTGGCTTTTCCGCATAAAATGATCAGTGTTTTNAGAGGTCAACTCTTCAAGCTTTCGGTTGTCGTAAGATGGGGCGCACCTCAGAAAGTAGGTTAGCCTCGGAAGGGATAGGCATTTGTGTGAGGAGATAAAAAGCATCGTGGGCATCGATGTCACCTATTCTGTCTTCCATCCTCCTAAGGTCTGCGATTTTCTTGTCAAGGATCTCCTCAATGGCATTAGACGAGGGGGGGCTCCAAGGAGGGTGCTGTTCTCGGCCCTAATGACATGGGCTCAGGCAAGGCAGACCTTATTCTAGCTACGATGTCTGGGTTGGAGGAGACTACTTCACACTTGGAAGGGTTCAGGACAAGACCCAGGCTTACTTCTTGCTCCCTTATTTTCCTGATGTCTGCCAAGAGGTCGTCTACGGTGTGCCAGCTATAGTGCCATCATCCAAAAACAGATGTTGAACTCGCTGGACAAGCTTTCGGTGATTTCTTTTAAGACTAAGCAGAAAAGAACGGGAGCAAGAGGATCACCTTGCTGAACGCCTTCACATGATCTGATTTCATGTTCACCAAAGAGCAGTTTTGACTCACCACTGTAGCACGATAGTATGAACGGGTAGAGGGGTCGGAAATGGCGATGTACGGCACAAAGTACTGCATCTCTTCTGACCATGTTGAAGGCATTCTTAAAATCCAGTTTGAGCAGGGCCTTTTCATCAGAAATGTTGGTGATGTATGCTCGTGCTGCATGGGCAGCCGCTTCACAGCCTTGGGGGATTCCAAATCCTAGCTGGATTGGTTTCAGTAATTCAGCCGCTTGCTGGCTGACAACCCTCGTAGCAGCCTTGGCAATCAGGCGTCGGAGAGTGTTGCCAACAGCTATTGGCCTGCTTCCATTGTCCTTCTTTTTGAGAACACAGAGGGAGGCACCGAAAAAGAGAGGCCTGATGACCTTAGGTATATCACCAGCCAGGCACATGTTAACGAACCTTGTTAGTTCCATAAGAAGATCTTGTGCAGCATCACCAACCGCAGGATTAAACATTTGCTTGATGTGTTGAGGTTTTAACCCTGTAAAGCCTCCTGCTGACCCCGGTGGAAAAGAAAGGGCTGCTTTGTAGACCTCAGATTCACCGACGGTTAATGGGTCTGAAATGGTGTCGGCTGATGGCGGATAGATATATATATATATATATATATATATATATATATATATATATATATATATATATATATATATATATATATATATATATATATATATATATATATATATATATATATATATATATATATATATATATATATATATATATATATATATATATATATATATATATATATATATATATATCATATATGGCGGATATATATATATATATATATATATATATATATATATATATATATATATATATATAATATATATATATATATATATATATATAATATATATATATATATATATATATATATATATATATATATATATATATATATATATATTTTCTTTCTTTACTTGCTACGAGAACGTGGGAACCAGGGAACGCTGCTGAACCACGAGCTCCTGGAAAGAACAACTGGTCAGTGAAACTCGGTGTTGGTGTTGAAACGTCTATCACTTTTTGTATTCAGCACTCTAAAACAAACTTTTAACAGGTTATATATAATTTTCTCATCTTGTGCTGTTATATAGTTAGGTCTTCAGTTTAGTTACGAACTTGACGCAGAATACAAAATCATAACCAAACAAATACAGCAACTGAGAAAGGAAATATTAGCTCCATGTCAAGAAGTACAATTAGAGAGGTGACCATTGAAGATAAGTAAACACCACTCGCAAAAAGTACTCGCAACCTGCTCTCGCACAAGACAGCACATATATTACTTATTGTTTATAATCACGATTTTGCATATAAATAAGTACATATGTGACATATGCCATATTTTTTTCAAGGAACTAACTTTTTTTCTTAGTTTTATTAAGCAATAGAGATTTTATACAAAATTTGACAATATCCTGAGTTACTTTACAATTTATTTAAATATTTTAGTTTTGTTTTATTATTTTTATAAAACTGTAGTAACAATATAGGTATAGGTTCAGTACTAATTGTAATATTTTAGCATACTAAGAAGGTTAGGATAGGTTGTGGTTTTCTATTCAGCTTTTCAAGGTAAACTCAAATATTCACAATAAATTAGTATGTCACATAAGCACTTATTCATAAGCAAGATATTGACTATAAGCAAGGGCGAGAATAGGTTGGTACTCGCAATCACACATGCACACACACACACACACACGCTCACTCACTCACTCACTCACTCACTCACTCACTCACTCATTCACTCACTCACTCACTCACTCACTCACTCACTGACTCACTCACTCACTCACTCACTCTCACACTCACCCTCTCGTTCACATTCACTCACACTTACTCAAACTCACACACACTCACTCATTCTCACTCACACACAGTCACACTCACTCACATTCTCATTCACTCCTTTATTCTCACTCACACTCACTTACTCTCTCTCTCTCTCTCTCTCTCTCTCTCTCTCTCTCTCTCTCTCTCTCTCTCTCTCTCTCTCTCTCTCATGCCCTCTCTCTGATGCTCTCGCTCTCATGCTCTCTCTCTCTCTTTCTGTCCCTCCCTGACTATCTCTATCCCAAGATAGTAGACAAAAGGAACAAACATGGCAGGAAGACATGCCAATGGCTCAGGGAAAAGTCAGAGTTACTCAATGAAGGAGATGTTCGGCCAAGCTTGAGAGGAAATCAGAAGGGGAAATGAGGATTGAAAAAAAACATGAAATGAGGAATGCCAAAAGCACCCTGCAAATCTAGATGATGGCAGCAAAGGAGGAGATAAGAATCCTCAAAGAGAACCATACTAGGCTCAGCATCAGAAGATGGAAATGTATCAATGGATGGGACTGCTACTATATATGCAACATTTGCAGAAATGCTTAGAAAGTGTTCAGAAGCAATGTGCCACAGTGAAGTGGCACTATAACAACAGCTAAATAGCAACTACTCCGTCCATTGCTGTGCAGCTGAATACTGAACTAACCTGAAACACGGGTGTGCCCACTGGCGATGCAATATTGCAAACAAATAATTCACAAGCCTAGTTTACACCACAGTGAGTGATTCGCTATGTTAATGTCTATCCAGTGGCACTTGCAAACAGCTATTCAACATCCGCTCGCACTGCAGCTGATTAAATGAACTAACTGAACAAAGATGCCCACTGATGACACAAGCTTGCAATCAATATTGTCACGGCTTCACAGTGAACAGCTACTATAATCGCAATCTCACGGGTCTTTCAACCCTTCAGGCGAGATACCCACGTAACTAGGCGGGTAGTCCAACACTGACTCCCCCTATCACAACGTAATGTGAACACTCTTTGCAACTCCCTGCAAGAAGTTGCATTGTAAACTGTAAACAAAGCCAGGCAAGGTGGGATTCTGAGACACTTCTCCAGTAATCCCCAAGTTACTTTACTCTCGTCACCAGACGATAACAAAAGAAATTGCCTTAATCAATTACAAAGTTGATTATGTGATTAATTATGTAAATTGACTGTCCACAGCAGTCAGCAACAAAGTACTTTACGTTAATCACAAACACGTGTCTCTCTTAACACAAGTCAACTTGTTAACAATAACTCAAAGTCTCTTACAGTACATCACACTTCACTCCTTTCAAGTATTCAGTGAGTAATTCCTAATTAATGTCAAACGGACAACTAATTAAATCTAATCGAGTTACGTTAACTAAGCCTACCACTATCTTGGTAGCTTCTCAACAGTCTATGTCAAATTTACTTTAATGAGTGGTAATTATTCTAATTAACCCCGAGCAATTAATTAACTGTCACCAGGACCGATAATTAATCATACATAAATACGTCTCACTCTGCACTGCCTAAGCAGGTCTCATCAAACACTGTGAATTCACGGACGAGGTGTTAATTACTCCACTAATTAACATGAGTGCATCTTAATCCACTGTCACCAGACAGGATATGATTAATATAACGAGTTATGCTAGCTCCATGACCTCGCTTTACCGAGTCATCAAGACCTTTGACGTTAATTACTCCACTAATTATCATGAGCCACTAATTGATATATCCCAGAAAGGTAAATAGTCTCGAGCAAATTACGTTAACACAAATACTGTCAGACTCTGACAGTTCCTCCTCACTATGTGAATTCATGATGAGAATGCTAATTAAATAATTTGCTAGAGTGGTCAATTAGTTATCCCACGGACAATTAATTGCACCTGAAACGTATCTCAACAAGCTCAGCACTGTTTCCTTAACAGCTCTCTCACACATTAAGTAATGTGCAACCTCTTATAAAGTTAATTCCCTTAATTAACTCACTGAATCCTTAAGTCCTCAACACAACTTAAAGAACACAAAGTAACCCCAGGTTACATTGGTCACACTTACAGTGGCATAACAACATAAATGCAAAGCCCACACACGGTTGCAGCTTCTGCAACACGGTAATTACTGAACCCTCAGAGTAATGACACACGGTTTGGCAACAACAAAAGTGTACCTACATTACTGCCCCCCTCTAATCTTGCAACAGTTGCAAGGGACTACAATGCACAATCACTACTTCTACTTCAGCAAAACAATTTACGTTAATATAAGACACCGTCGCTACACTGACAGCTGGCACTAATCTCATAATTAGGCAGATTAACCAATCAATTGCTTGCTCTCTCATTAAGTACTGTGAATTCCCCTGAATAATGAAAGGGACCTCCTTAAATCAACAACACGGTGCCTAGGGCAGTAATATAACGTATACCAAACAACAACACTGTCCAAACATACAAACATAATGATGCTGTCAGCGTACCCCACATGCTAATGACATCATTAGCCAATCAGTCAGCAATCACATTTACTGACTCACCACACAACACCTTATATATACATGAAAATGAAAATTATACATAATTATTCAGACCTCAGGGTGTCCACTTACAACCCTACTACATTGGCCTGCCAACCTCTGTAAATGATATAATTAACGTGCGGCAACATGGCATTAATCTTAACTCTGAACGATATATATATAATCGACAGATCAACGATCACTTACATGGTAAATATCTACACTGACCTGTTTACGTACTCGTGTCAGTCTACACACAAAATATCTATATACATCTAACTGTGTGGTTCTGTGTATAACATACACCTTCAGGTACATCACAGACAGTCACCTGGACGTCAGTACAGACAGGTGTCTCTCAGCTGCTTCCCTCGCCTGGCAGGCACTATGGGACAACACAGCTGTTACCGGAATTAACATTAGTCCAGAGACACTGCATACTTTACAAATAACGTGAACTCACGATTACCACTCTCATTAAATTCATTTTCCCGGTCACAACCTCACTTGCTGAAGAACACCATGCTCGTTTCCACGTGCGTCGACAAGGTGTGGCCATAGGGTGTGACCAGGGTATGTGGCCAAGGGTGGCCCAAGGGGGTGGCCAAGACATGTGGCCACCGCATGGCCCTAAAGGGTGGGCAACGGAGTAGCACTGGGCAGTCACAGCGCCCCATCCAGGATGAGGTGGCGCGCGGGGGTGGGGCGCGGGTGGCCCACAGGCGGGTGGCCAGGGTGTGTGACCATCACAGGGCCCCACGGTGTCTGGCCACGGAGCGGTGCGACGCGGGGTAGCTGAGACCTCATCCTGGCGCCTCAGGCATACACAAACGTGGGTGGCAGATTCACTCCCACCCACATCACACCACGAGTATGCCTCGCTGGTACACCGGGTGTGATAATGGCGGCGACACAACATGGCGGACACAGCAGGTGGAATTTCAAAGTTCAAACAGGGGCCTGTAATCTCACCTCTATTACACTGGGAGGCTGCCCTATTCCTCCAATTGTCCGTTAACCTAGACAGGATAACACATAACACCAGATGTGAGCAACCACATCTGATACACCACGAGGCTTGCCAGGTGCCTCATGGGTGAGCACTGTCTGCTAGTCTTACAAAGTTCTTTCCTTACTCTTTGGCCCCAATTCACGCAAATTGTATCCCAACACAATCCACGATAGCAGGGTTACCGTGCGCGATGAGTAAAGAAGATAACACAGCGATNAAGAATTTTTTCAGTGTCAGAGTAGTAGACAAATGGAATGCTTAGGAAGTGATGTGGTGGAGGCAGACTCAATACAGTTTCAAATATAGGTATGATAGAGCCAAGTAGGCTCAGGAACATGTACATTAGTTGATTGACAGTTGAGAGGCGGGACCAAAGAGCCAGAGCTCAACCCCGCAAGCACAACTAGGTAAGTACACACACACACACACCACACAACACACACACACACACACACACACACACACACACACACACACACACACACACACACACACACACACACAAATAAAAAGCTTGAAAGAAAATCCTACCCATCATTAGATGCAAACCATCCAGCTGGGTGATGGTCATTTTCCTGTTGAGGGGAATCTTACAATACGGCCCTCATTTGCAGAGTTGCTTAAAAGTACCTTGAAGTTAGGTCTTCGGTAAGGGAAGTTGCCATGGAAGTGGCTTCCATGGCAACTTCCAGCTAGATGTACTAGCTGGCTGATAGAGAGAAAAAGAGCAGTAGTAGCAGTAGCAGGCATTAAGGAGCAAACTGGGACCAGCCCAAAGGAGTGGAAAGACAAGGAAAAAAACATAGTTACCGAGATCCTAAAAGAGGTAAGGATGGAGGGAACTGACCAAATTGTTGAAAAGGTTTTCAGGCTTGGAAAGTACAACAAGGACAGAGATCGAATGATAAAGGTGGTATTCATGAGCGAGAACACGAAAGAGGAACTGTTAGCAAGGTAAAACGGTCTAGCAAATATACAGAAGTTCAAAAAAGTATTCCTGCAGAGGGATATGACAAGGGAAGAGAAAAGGCGGGCAGCAGATGCGAGCAAGAAGTGCAAGGAGAGAAAAAGGAATCAGAGAACTACAACCCCGAACCATACAATACCTGAGGGGAGTGGGGAACCCTCCTCAAACAGTGCAACAGCCACAGGGAGTGGAGCACCACCCCCACATTCTACCCAACAGACACCCTACCTGCCCCATCCCCTGACAGCCCCCCACTAAGTACCTGCCTAGGGCACCCTCCTCCCACCCATTCCCCTCCTCCCTCTCACCCCTCTCCCCAGGACCTCCCTTCTCCCCCATCCCCCAAGCCCTCCCTTCTCCCACATGCCCTGCTGTCTCTCCCACCCCTAAGTCCTCCATTCTCCCCCCCTTAAGCCCCCCACTCTCCCCCATCCCACCTAAGCCTTCCCCTCTCCACCACTCCCATAAACCCTCCTCTCTTCCTCACCCACCTCAGCCTTCCCTTTCCCCACACGCCCCCCAAGCCCTCCCCCCTTTTCTGCCCCCCCAAAAACCCCCCTTCTCCCCCATCCCCCCAAGCCTCTCCTCTCCCCACGCCCCCCCCAAGCCTCTCCGTCTTCCACACCCCCAAACCCTCCCCCTCTCACCCCCCCAACCCTCCACCTCTCACACTCTTCCCCCAACCCTCTTCCTCTCACTCCCCTTCCCTCCCTCTCTTCCCCACACCCTGAAGCCCTTCCTTGTCCACCAGTCTCCTCGTACCAGATCCTCCCAGCTCCAGCTCACCTCAGATCCCACAGATCCCCCCCAGAGGAGAAGTAGAAGAGAGTTTCAGGGTAATGTACTCGAACATAGATGGGATCACAAGCAAAGCAAGTGAACTAAGGGAAAGAGCACAAAAAGTGAACCCAAATGTAATCGGACTCACTGAAACAAAACTCCCAGGAATCATAACGAATGCCGTGTTTCCCCAGGAGTACACATAAATAAGGAAAGAGAGGGAAGGTAGGGGAGGAGGCGGAGTGGCCCTACTAATGAGAAAGGAATGGAGTTTCAAGGAGATGGATATCCCGGGCTGTGAGGGTTTCAGACACTACATAGCAGGCACCATGACAAATGGAGTACCAAGAATAGTAGTAGCAATAATATATAACCCTCCACCAAATGACAGAAGACCCTGTCAAGAGTATGACAACAACAACATGGCAGTTAACACTATAATTGAGAGGGCAGCCTCTGCTGCCTGTAGAAATAGATCCCACCTGCTCATCATGGGGGACTTCAATCACGGAAGGGTTTGACTGGGAGAACAAGGAACCGCATGGAGGTGAGGATATGCGAAGAGCCAAACTATTGGAGGTGGTGACTAGAAACTTTTTAACCCAGCATATCAGAGAACCCACAAGGATGAGAGGAAATGAGAACCAGTGGGATCACAAGCAAAGCAAGTGAACTAAGGGAAAGAGCACAAAAAGTGAACCCAAATGTAATCGGACTCACTGAAACAAAACTCCCAGGAATCATAACGAATGCCGTGTTTCCCCAGGAGTACACATAAATAAGGAAAGAGAGGGAAGGTAGGGGAGGAGGCGGAGTGGCCCTACTAATGAGAAAGGAATGGAGTTTCAAGGAGATGGATATCCCGGGCTGTGAGGGTTTCAGACACTACATAGCAGGCACCATGACAAATGGAGTACCAAGAATAGTAGTAGCAATAATATATAACCCTCCACCAAATGACAGAAGACCCTGTCAAGAGTATGACAACAACAACATGGCAGTTAACACTATAATTGAGAGGGCAGCCTCTGCTGCCTGTAGAAATAGATCCCACCTGCTCATCATGGGGGACTTCAATCACGGAAGGGTTTGACTGGGAGAACAAGGAACCGCATGGAGGTGAGGATATGCGAAGAGCCAAACTATTGGAGGTGGTGACTAGAAACTTTTTAACCCAGCATATCAGAGAACCCACAAGGATGAGAGGAAATGACGAACCAGTGAGACTCGACCTATTCTTCACTCTGAACGACCCTGACATAAGAGAAATCGGTTTTGAGACTCCAGTAGAAATGAGCGACCACAGTGTACTGGCGTTAGAATACCTGATTGAAGAAGGGTTATTGAACTCGAGGAGGGGGTACTGAAAACAAAAGGCTGGCATTCCGAAAGGGAAACTATGAGGAGATAAGAAAATTCCTAACAGATATAGCATGGGAAACAGAGCTTAGGGGAAAGACAGCCCAAGACATGATGAACTACATCATGCAGAAGTGCAAGGAAGCAGCAAACAAGTTTGTCCCAGTCCAAAAGGAAAACAGTAAAATGAAGATGAGTAACCTGTAGTTTAATCAGAGATGTAGGCTAGCTAAGCAGCAAAGTAAAAGGGCGTGGAGAAACTATAGGAATAACAGGACACTTGACAGCAGAGAAAGAAAGAAGAGAAAGAAAAAGTGCCAGGAATGAATATGTCAGTATGAGAAGAGAGGCAGAAAGACAATACGAAAATGACATTGCAAGCAAGGCAAAGACTCAGCCTAAATTCCAACACAGCCACATCAGGAGAAAAACAACAGTAAAGGAACAGGTTATGAAATTAAGGATATGGGCAGAAGGATTCTCTACAAACGACAAGGAAGTGTGTGAGGAACTGAATAAGAAATTCCAGGAGGTCTTCACCTTAGAGCAAGGAGAAACTCCAGAGATAAGAAAGGGAATAGTTAACCAGGAACCACTGGAAAAGTTTGAGAATACCAGCGGGGAAGTACAGAAGTATTTACTACAGTTGGATGTGACAAAGGCTATAGGCCCAGATGGCATCTCCCCTTGGATACAAAAGGAAGGAGCAAAAGAACTGTGCCTGCCACTCTCCATAGTGTATAACAAATCACTGGTAACAGGGGAACTGCCGGAAATTTGGAAAGCAGCTAATGTAGTCCCGATATACAAGAAAGGGGATAGACAGGAGGCACTGAACTAAAGGCCAGTGTCCCTAACCTGCATATCATGCAAGCTGATGGAGAAGATTGTGCGAAGAAAGCTAGTGGAACATCTGGAGCGAAAGAACTTTGTAACACAGCATCAACATGGGTTCAGGGATGGCAAGTCCTGCCTCACAGGGTTAATTGAATTCTACAACCAGGCAACAAAAATCAGGCAAGAAAGAGAAGGGTGGGCAGACTGCATATTTTTGGATTGCCAGAAAGCCTTTGATACAGTACCACACAAGAGGCTAGTGAAAAAGCTGGAGATGCAGGCTGGAGTGAAAAGGAAGGTACTCCATTGGATAAAGAAGTACCTAAGCAACAGGAGACAACGAGTCAATGTGAGAGGTGAGGTTTCAGATTGGCGAGACGTTACAAGTGGAGTCCCAGAGGAGTCAGTTCTTGGACCTATACTGTTTCTGACATATGTAAATGATCTCCCAGAGGTTATAGACTCGTTTCTCTCAATGTTTGCTGATGATGCAAAAAATTATTAAGATTGAAACAGAGGATGATAGTAGGAGGCTACAAGATGACCTAGACAGACTGGGTGAATGGTCCAATATATGGCTGTTGAAGTTCAACCTGAGCAAATGCAAAGTAATGCGGTGGAAACAGGAGGCCAGACACAGGATACAGAATAGGAGATGAAGTACTTAATGAAACGGACAGAGAAAGATCTAGGAGTTGATATCACACCAAACCTGTCTCCTGAAGCACACATAAAAAGAATAACGTCTGCGGCATGTGCGAGGCTGGCTAACATCAGAACAGCCTTTAGGAACCTGTGTAAGGAATCATTCAGAATCTTGTATACCACATATGTAAAACCAATCCTGGAGTATGCGGCCCCAGCATGGAGCCCATACCTTGTCAAGCACAAAACGAAGCTGGAAAAAGTTCAAACGTATGCCACTAGACTAGTCCCAGAACTATTGAGGCATGAGTTACGAGGAAAGGCTGCGGGAAATGCACCTTACGACACACGAAGACTGAAGAGTAATGGAAGACATGATCACTACCTACAAAATCGTCAGGGGAATCGACCGGGTAGACAAGGATAAACTATTCAACACTAGTGGTACGTGAACAAGGGGACACAGATGGAAACTGAGTACCCACATGAGCCACAGGGACGTTAGAAAGAACTTTTTCAATGTCAGTGTAGATAACGAATGAAATGCATTAGGCAGAGATGTGGTGGAGGCTGACTCCATACACAGTTTCAAATGTAGATAAGACAGAGCCCAGTAGGCTCAGGAATCTGTACACGAGTTGATTGCCATTTGAGAGGCGGGACCAAAGAGCCAAAGCTCAACCCCCGCAAACACAAGCACACACACACACAAAAACACACTCACAACAGGTGGATGGACAGGCGTAACAGGTGAAATGCCAAAAATTTGGAAGACGGGAAATGAAATCCCGATATGCAAGAAGGGGGACAGACAGGAGGCACATAACTACAAGCCAGTGTCCCTAACGTGCATACCATGCAAGTTAATGGAGAAGAGTGTGCGAAAAAAGCTAGTAGAACATCTGGAACGAAGGAACTTTGTGACATAACACCAACATGGTTTCAAGGAAGGCAAGTCATGCCTCATGGGATTAATTAAATTATACGATCAGGCAACAAGAATTAGGCAAGAAAGAGAGTGGTGGGCAGACTGCATATTTTTGGAATGCCAGAAAGCATTTGACACAGTACCACACCAGAGACTACTGTGGAATCTTGAGATGCAGGCAGGAGTGAAAGGGAAGGTACTCCATTGGATAAGGGAGTACTTTAGTAACAGAAGACAGCGAGTCACTGTGAGGGGTGAGGCCTCAGGTTGGCGAGGCATCACCAGTGGAGTCCTACAGGGTTCAGTCCTTGGACCTATTTTGTTTCTGATGTATGTAAATGTTCTTCCAAACAGTATAGAATCATTCCTTTCATTGTTTGCTGATGATGCAAAAATTATAAGGAGGATTAAGATGGAGGAAGATAGTAGGAGGCTACAAGATGACCTAGACAGACTGAATGAATGGTCCAACAAATGGCTACTAAAGTTCAACCCGAGTAAATGTAAGGTAATGAAATTGGGCAGTGGAAACCAGGAGGCCAGACACAGGATACAGAATTGGAGATGAAATCCTTCATGAAATGGTCCAGAGAGTTGATATCACATCTAGGAGTTGATATCACACCAAACCTGTCTCCTGAAACCCACATCAAACGAATAACATCTGCAGCGAATGCAAGACTGGCTAACATCCTGTGTAAGGAATCATTCAGAACCTTGAATACCACATATGTAAGACCAATCCGTGAATATGGGACCCGTAGCCCGCACCTTGTAAAGCACAAGACGAAGCTTGAAAATGTTCAGAGGTATGCAACTAGGCTAGTCCCTAAACTACGAGGCATGAGTTACGAGGACAGGCTGCGGGAATTGCAACTCACGACGCTGAAAAACAGAAGAGTAATGGGAGACATAATCACTACCATATATTTCTTAGAGGAATTGACAGGGTAGATAAAGATAAACTGTTTAACACGGGTTGTGCGCGAACAAGGGGACACAGGTGGAAACTGAGTACCCAAATGAGCCACAAGGATGTTAGAAAGAACTTTTTCAGTGTCAGAGTAGTTAACAGGTGGAATGCAATAGGAAGTGATGTGGTGGAGACTGACTCCATACACAGTTTCATATGTAGATATGATAGCGCCCAGTAGGCTCAGGAATCTGTACACCAGTTGATTGACTGTTGAGAGGCGAGACCAAAGAGCCAGCATACACACACACACACACATCTGGAGAGAGAAGAGACTTCGTGACAAATCGCCAACATGGGTTCAGGGAGGGCAAATCTTGCCTTACAGGCTTGATAGAATTCTACGATCAGGTGACAAAGATTAAGCAAGAAAGAGAGGGCTGGGCGGACTGCATTTTCTTGGATTGTCGGAAAGCCTTTGACACAGTACCGCATAAGAGGCTGGTACATAAGCAGGAGAGTCAGGCAGGTGTAGCTGGTAAGGTGCTCCAGTGGATTGCTTCCTAAGCAATAGGAAGCAGAGAGTTACGGTAAGGGGTGAGACCTCCGATTGGCGTGAAGTAACCAGTGGAGTCCCACAGGGCTCTGTACTCGGTCCTATCTTGTTTCTGATATATGTAAATGATCTCCCGGAGGGTATCGATTCATTTCTCTCAATGTTTGCGGACGATGCCAAAATTATGAGAAGGATTAAAACAGAAGAGGACTGTTTGAGGCTTCAAGAAGACCTAGACAAGCTGAAGGAATGGTCGAACAAATGGTTGTTAGAGTTTAACCCAACCAAATGTAATTTAATGAAGATAGGTGTAGGGAGCAGGAGGCCAGATACAAGGTATCATCTGGGAGAGGAAATTCTTCAGGAATCAGAGAAAGAAAAAGACTTGGGGGTTGATATCACGCCAGACCTGTCTCCTGCAGCACATATCAAGAGGATAACATCAGCGGCATATGCCAGGTTGGCCAACATACGAACGGCATTCAGAAACTTGTGTAAAGAATCATTCAGAACTTTGTATACCACATATGTCAGGCCAATCCTGGAGTATGCAGCCCCAGCATGGAGTCCATATCTAGTCAAGGATAAGACTAAACTGGAAAAGGTTCAAAGGTTTGCCACCAGACTAGTGCCCGAGCTGAGAGGTATGAGCTACGAGGAGAGACTACGGGAATTAAACCTCACTTCGCTGGAAGACAGAAGAGTTAGGGGGACATGATCACCACATTTAAGATTCTGAAGGGAATTGATAGGGTAGATAAAGACAGGCTATTTAACACAAGGGGCACACGCACAAGGGGACACAGGTGGAAACTGAGTGCCCAAATGAGCCACAGAGATATTAGAAAGAACTTTTTTAGTGTCAGAGTGGTTGCCAAATGGAATGCATTAGGAAGTGATGTGGTGGAGGCTGACTCCATACACAGCTTCAAGTGTAGATATGATAGAGCCCAATAGGCTCAGGAATCTGTACACCAGTTGATTGACAGTTGAGAGGCAGGACCAAAGAGCCAAAGCTCAACCCCCGCAAGCACAATTAGGTGAGTACAATTAGGTGAGTACACACACTTGTGCTGTGACCATCGTGTTGGGTGGATGTGGGCTGGGAGCTCCTGGTTCACTAGTGGCGTGGGAGGGGTAATCAGGCAACTTTGAAGTGAAAAAGTGTGTACAAGTGAATGAAAAAACTCTTGGGTTTTGACCAAACCCATAAGGTAGTGAAGAAAAACAGTATAAGTAGCGTAATTGAAAATAGTTGATGAAGTTCTGTGGCAGTGTGCAGAGTGGAGCAGATCTCACCGACGTCTGACCGTGACCTCACCCCCTGCAGCAACCTTCCCAATACCACGTGGGAGACGCTTGGAGATTCACTCACCTATTGTGTTAGCAGGACGGTAAGATACTTGGAACCCCTGTGGGTAAGGTTGGATTATAGCAATGACTAGGTCAGGAAGGGCGTCTAGGTCCACCAGTATTATGATTGAAGAAGATAGGTTTGTGGAGAAGATGATTGGGAAATTTGTAGAGAAGAGGGATGTTTGGATAGATGATCTAATCCAGGGGATTAAAAGTGAAATCTTTAATAAGATACAGGACGAGGTTCAAAGACTCAAACAAGAGATTATGGATTATATTCAAGAGGAAATCAGGAAGAGCAGGGTAGAATGGCAAGGAGAAATAACTAGGCTTACTAATGAATTTGGCAGGAATAGGGGAGGCTTGGCAGGGGAAGGGGTAGTAATAGTAGTAGGTGGAGTAGCGGGAGTGGGAGGGGTGGGGGTCAGCCATGGAGGGGGCCACCAGCATGACCCTGAACTGAGAAAGAGGACAATCATAATCCATGGATTGCTTGAAGCCAGGGCACCATCGAGGCAGGAAAGGATGGAGATTGAGGATTTGGACTACAGGGGATTTTGAGGGATATGAGGGCCCATATGGCAGGGAATGAGGTGCAAGTCCATCGATGCATTGGGCCATACAACTGTAACAGGAAACGAGCTGTCCTGGTACAGTTCACTAACGAAGAGGCAGTGGATTACTTACTGCATCACAAACACTTACTCAGAGGTAGCGAAAATTACTTCAACGTATATATTGACAAATTCATGATGAAAGAGGAGCAGATAGCCCACAGAGCAAGCAAACCTCCACGATACAACTCTTCCCATTTGAGCGTAGTTACACACCCCACTGCTAATCCACCCCATGATAACCAGCTCACAACTGCTTCTCAGGTCACTCCCTCCCCAAATCAGCCCTCCTTGCCCCTGCTTATCTCCCCAACACCTCCCTTGACCCCTCTGACCCCACTGCAGTCAAATTCATCCCACATTCCAAGGATCCCCTCATCACCTCAACCCCCAAAACCCGTCCAGCCCTCATCCCCTCAACCCCCAAAACCCACCCAGCCCTCATCCCCTCAACCCCAAAAACCCACCCAGCCCTCATCCCCTCAACCACCAAAACCTACCCAGCCCTCAACCCTCCTCATCCCCTCTCCTTCCATGTGACCCCCACCCTTGCGAGGGGGTGGGAGGTTCCCCCACCCCCTCTATCCTTCCCCCTCCCGACCTCTCAACCTCTATCTGACTCCCAATCTTACGCTATCTCCCAACCCCTCTATGCCTATCAGACCCTCCCTAATCTTCAGACCCAGTATGCCCTTCCTACTCCAGACCTACCTACCCAGGCCCTACCCCAAACCCTCCTACCTACCTTCCTAGAAGCCCAGCCCCCATTAGCCCCCCAAGCACCCCTCCTGACCTCTTTCACCCCCATACACCCCCCGGCCCCCCCCCAGACACCCCCTGGACACCCCCCGGATCCTCCCCACCCCCAGTCATCCCCCAGATCCCCCCCAGATCCCCCAGGTCCCCCCTGCCCCCAGTCACCCCCAGATCCCCCAGACCCCCAGAGAAAGGGGGAACTCTGGTACAGGAGTTTCCATGAAGAATCTCAAGGTTTGGTACAGCAATGCTGATGGGGTATCTAATAAAGCAGAAGAGATAAAAGAAAGAGTGAGTGAGGCAGATCCTAACATAGTTGCAATTGTGGAAACTAAAATTAATGACATGATCTCAGATGCAATCTTTCCTGAAGGGTACCAGGTGATAAGAAAAGAGAGGACACAGAGACACGGAGGGGGAGTGGCACTCCTAATAAAGCGGAAATGGAAGTTTGAAGACCTGGGAAATCGGGTTACCAATGAGAGCACAAGCTTCATACATGGAACTCTGACAGTAGATGGGAGGAAGATTGTGAGCTTGGTAATCTACAATCCCCCACCAAACAGTAGAAGACCCAGGCAGGAGTATGATGACAACAACAAGGCATGCATTGATGAACTGCAGAAGGCAGCAACACTAGCCCACAGAATGAGAGCGAAGCTGCTGATCATGGGGGACCTAAATCATGGAGAGATAAATTGGGAATCAAGGAATCCCCATGGAGGGGACGAAACGTGGGGAGCAAAATTAGTAGATGTTATAGACAGGAATTTCCTAACACAGCATGTGAAGGAAGACACAAGGGAAAGAGGAGGAGATGCACCGAGCCTATTAGACCTGATTTTCACCCAGAACGTAGAAGATATCGAGAATTTGGAGCATGAAATACCTCTAGGGGCCAGTGACCATTGTGTCCTAGTCTTTGACTACATGATGGAATTCAAACTTATGACCATGGGACAAGAGATCTGGGAAAGGAGAGTTGACTACAGGAAAGGGGACTATAGGAGGATACGGGACTATCTGGGAGAAGTGCAGCGGGAGGAAGAAATTAGAGGAGAAACAGTCCAAGATATGATGGACCTAGTCATACAGAAATGCCAAGAGGCCGAAGAGAGATTTATACCAACAGTAAGGGGAAAAAATAAGAAGGAATATAATAACCCATGGTTTAATAGACAGTGTCAGGAAGCAAAAATGGCCAGCAGGCGGGAGTGGAGGAAGTACAGAAGACAAAGGACAGAGGACAACAGGATCAGATGCAACAGAGCTAGGAACGATTACATTAACATAAGACGAACATCGGAAAGGAACTATGAGAACGATATTGCAATCAAAGCGAAAAAACAACCTAAGCTACTACACAGTCATATAAGAAGAAAAATGTCGGTGAACGACCAAGTGACAAGACTAAGGAAGGCAGAGGGGGCATATACTGAAAGTGACAAGGAAATCTGTGAGGCACTGAATGCCAGTTTCCATGGAGTGTTCACTACCGAGCCTGAGCAGCTCCCATTGTTGGAAGGGGTTACCCTAGATGAAAGACTATCAGATATAGAGGTGACAGCAAAGGAGGTAATGAAACAGTTGACAACTCTAGATGCATCTAAAGCAGTAGGACCAGACAAAGTATCACCGTGGATACTAAAAGAAGCAGCGCAGGCCCTCAGCGTGCCTCTGGCAATGATCTTTAATGAGTCACTTATGTCGGGAGAATTGCCCAGTTGCTGGAAGAAGGCAAATGTCGTGCCGATCTTCAAGAAAGGCGATAGGGAGGAGGCACTTAACTATAGACCTGTATCACTGACAAGCATCCCCTGTAAAATACTGGAAAGAATAATTAGGCTACGACTGGTTGCACACCTGGAGAACGTTAGGTTTGTGAACAAACATCAACATGGGTTCTGGACAGGGAAATCGTGCCTAATAAACCTTCTGGAATTCTATGATAAAATAACGAGGATAAGACAGGACAGAGATGGTTGGGCAGACTGCATATTTCTGGACTGCCAAAAATCCTTTGATATAGTACCGCACATGAGACTGCTGTTCAAACTCGAGAGGCAGGCAGGGGTGGGATGAAAGGTCCTAGCATGGATAAGGAACTACCTAACAGGAAGGAGCCAAAGAGTTACGGTAAGGGGCGAGAAGTCGGACTGGCGAACAGTAACAAGTGGAGTACCACAAGGATCGGTGCTGGGACCAATTCTATTTCTTGTATATGTTAACGACATGTTTACGGGTGTAGAGTCCTACATGTCGATGTTTGCGGATGACGCAAAGTTGATGAGAAGAGTTGTGACAGATGAGGATTGCAGGATCCTCCAAGAGGACCTGAACAGGTTGCAGAGATGGTCAGAGAAATGGCTACTGGAATTCAACACGAGCAAATGTAAAGTTATGGAAATGGGACTAGGAGATAGGAGACCAAAGGGACAGTACACAATGAAGGGGAACAGCCTACCTGTGACGACGCGCGAAAGAGACCTGGGTGTGGACGTAACACCTAATCTATCTCCTGAGGCACATATAAATAGGATAACGATAGCAGCGTACTCTACGATGGCAAAAGTTAGAACATCATTCAGAAACCTAAGTAAGGAGGCATTTAGGGCGCTTTACACTGCCTACGTGAGGCCAGTCTTAGAGTATGCCGCCTCATCATGGAGTCCCCATCTGAAGAAGCATATAATGAAACTGGAAAAGGTTCAGAGGTTTGCAACGAGACTCGTCCCAGAGCTACGAGGGATTGGGTATGAGGAGCGCCTGAGGGAACTGTGCCTTACGACACTAGAAAGAAGGAGGGAGAGGGGGGACATGATAGGAACGTATAAAATACTCAGAGGGATTGACAGAGTGGACATAGACGAAATGTTCACACTGAATAGAAACAGAACGAGGGGACATGGATGGAAGTTGGAAACTCAGATGAGTCACAGAGATGTTAGGAAGTTT